>JABSNV010000098.1:0-119004 GCA_024085815.1 Flaveria linearis
AAACACCTATTGACAATTATGTTAAGCATTATGTTGTGTATAGTGTTTAATAGAATGTTTAGTCGGTCGGGTCGCATTGGTTCGATCGTGGGTGACCACACAAGCAGACATACACATCTCAGACCTTATGTAGACCCAAATGGGTTGTCGATATGTAAACGGTTAATATTATTTTAGATTGAAAAAGTATGTGCTTGTGATAGCATTGACTTTAATCTTTGTGGTCAAGCAATGACACTTTATTGATGTTACCTTATCATCACACGATAGGCACACCGCACACAAGAAGAACTCACTCACATGACCCCAATCGCATAACAAGACTAGACGCACGACTGGACACTTCATCCGCACGAATGGGCCTTTAACGTACGAATCAACTTCACTCGTACGATTGAACCCTCATTCGTGCGACTCAGCATGTCACGTACCACACATCACCCATTCGCATGACTTAATGGCCATCGCACGACTGAACCTTCATTCGTACGATTGGACTTTCAGTCGTGCGATACACAGTCGCACCTTCATCCGATTGACTTAATCGCACACACTCTCAATCGTATGCATTCAATCACTACGCAACGCACATACGCCTGGACTCAGTTCGCATGACTCCACCCCAGTCGCACCACTCAGTCGCACGACAACCAGTCGTACGGCTCAGTCGCACGACTGACCCGTCGTGAACTGCAGCAGATCGCGACCTGCTGGAGGGCTGAACGGCCTTCGGTCTTTCCGTGCACGGGTTTCCCACACCAAGGACTTCCAGAAACACTTTCATGACATGTCTAAGTGAAATGCACATGCAGATGGACACCACGCACCCACACGCGACCACATGCATTCGGGTTGAACCCGAACACCCGAAATCCCCAAATTCGCAGAAGTGAAGAGCATAAAAATGGACGATCAAGGTCACCTACCTGTTGGAAACGTGCTATCTCAGCTGTAGCGTGGTCTAGCTGACGAAAATGAGCTCAAACAAGGCAGTTGTTGTTGCTAGGAGGTGTGTAGAAAGGTGGAGGAGAAGATAGTGAAGAATAAGAAGAAAGGGAGTGGAAATGAAACTTAGGCTGGTAAGGGGTTTATATACCCAGCCCTAGTTTGGCAATTTGTCACCTTTGGTCCTCGCACTTAGTCCACGAGTTCCCGATTTTGTTTCGGTTGATAACTACGTAAATGGGCGAGCTAGTTAATTAAGAGGATTCCTTAAGTAATCCCGTTATTAGAATCCTCTACAAACGCCATTTGGTATTTTTAAAAATGGAGTCATTCCTGATGTTAGTTTTATATATGATAACATATTTAACGATGACGGCGACGATGCTTGTAAATGTTTTAGGTAATATCTTGAATGTAACAATGATAACGACAACATTCTGAATGGTGTTAACCTGAAATTACGGTTGTCACAGGTACGTCACTGAGAGGGGTTTGGTGCTTTTCTTTTCTCAAAGGTTAGCCAGTCACCTACCCTAGTCAACTTGTTAAAGGCCCTGAAAAGGTTTATTTCAGGTTCCAAACTAAGAGCTTGACGCGATATCTCAAAATGATATTTTAACCCAATCCCAAAGGAACAGTTGCGATAATTGAATGTCATAATGCCTAAGAAACAAGCACAAGAAACGCTAACGAACCCAAAAATTACAAAGCTAAGAACGAAGTGTAAGAGAGCTATCGTCCGGCCCGGAGCATCCCTCACGGTCGACGTACAGGTGGAAAAAGAGGTTAAGGTTGGAGGGATACCGTAGCAAAGCACAACGTTGTTCAGAAAATCTTGGAGAATAACCGAGTTTGAAGACCCATATCACTTCTACAATCCATTAGAAATGCAAAGTGGCGAGTTTTGAAGACTTACGAGGTACAAGCGTGTTCTTGGATAAGAGAAATGGAGGAAATATGAAATGGAAGAATGAGAAGATGGAATTTATAAAAATTAAGTAGTAAAGCCCAAACTTTTCATAAGACCCAAGGGCATGATGATGGACCTAGGGCCGCGGCTCGAGACATGGCTGACAAGGGCCCATTAACAAAGACGAGGGTCACATCAATCAAAAAATGACAAGAAGTATAGTCATCGAAACCAAAACCATTATTATTCTATGACATGGTTGACACCATTGACATTGGACTAGGGGGACATGAAGGGGTATCACCCCAAAAACTAAACAAACTAGAGCGATAAGAATAAGATCAGGATAACACCCGCAGCCACACACGCACCCGAGAAAGGATACAACAGCCAGACTCCAACAAAACATCAGGCCCCAACAAAGCCTAGCCGCGGCTCACCCGAAATATAACCCTAGCCGCGATCAGCTAAGTATAGGACCGGTCGCGGCTGGAGGAATAGGCCAAGCCACGACTGAGGATTTAACTCAGAAACACAAGAACAATAAGCTGAGTTTTCGTGTTCAAACACTTAAAAATCTTCATGAAAGTATGATAACGGAAGCCTATCATTGTTACGAAGGAATAAGAAAGAGCATATAGCACAAAACATACTAAGCCAAAACTTGACTCAGGTAGAAGATCAGTGCAGCTTACAAAACATCCAAAGTCACTACAAAGTAAATAACATTAATCCTTAGTCAGAAACCCTTGTATCAAAAAGGTATAGAACTTTCTGGCTTGGGGATTTCAGACTTGGTTCGTTGCCACAGACTCCCAAAAATAGAACCAAGTTATATTTTGTCTCCATCCCCAAGCAGTATAAATACTTCCTTCACTCTACAGGTACACGAGATTCTCACAACCCTTTCACTCCAATCAGCCCACTTACTAAACCTCTCCTTTCGAATTCTCTTAGCAACCCTTCTGCCCATGACGAGGTTTACGGTGTTGTCTTTGTCTTTGCGTATACTTTCCTCAGATGAAGTCCAAGCCCAGCCACAACCGAGCCCTGACGCTCTTCCAGCTGAAACCCAAACCAAGTCGCACCCTGATCTCTGGTGACAGCCCCCTTCCCGCACTGCTCCTAGACCTTAATCTGTAGATTAAGATTTGTGTAGCAACAGAAATCAATAAAAACTACTATTCAATAAACAATAAAATATGAATGTGTTCAAAACAGAAATTACTGGTATACAACTATACATCATATATTTTCCACTAATTACGTCCGTATACTATATTCACGTCCGTATACTATATTCATGTCTGGTCATCATTCGACTCGTGTCAGTAATTACAACTAGAATAGCATCTTTAAAAACAATAATTTGACTTTAACAAGTAATACCTACGATATTGTTAATACAGTGTCAGTTTGTTACAATTTCTTCGTGAAATACACTCATACGAAGTAGCATCAAACAACGACCTTTACCAATTAAAACCATTTAAATAAAATAGGTGTTAAGCAGACGCCATCTCCATCGGTATTTGAAGTGTTCAACACTAATGTAATTATTAAATCAATATTTAAAAATAATGTATGTTTGTTTTATTAAAAATTAAGGCTTGGGTTCAACTACAAAGTGAACATATGTAAAAAGTGTGAGAAGCAATCGGTGAGTAAAACATGGCATATTTTAAAAATAGAAGGAGGGGTATTTTAGGAAGTCTAATTTATTGAGATGAAGGTGTGGGCTTACATCAATTCTGTTGAAGATTGCTTAACATCTAATTTATTTGAACACAAGCCTTCAACAAATTCTCAATTTATCGATTCAAATGGTTGAAGTTTCATCTTACATTAATTTCAATCGTTGAAGATTCAACGATCGAATTCATCTGTTGAAGATTGCTTTATGTTGTTTATGTTGAAGATCGTTGAGTTATGTTGATCTATTGATTTCATCAGTTTGGTACGTATGAAGACGATTATATACTGTAATTGAAATAGTATGTTAATAATTTGTCGTTTAGATCATCATTGTGTCTATACTGTCTGATTTCTATGAATTTTGTTATTGATTGACATCATCATTGTGTCATAGGTATCATTATTGTGTCATAGGTCTCATTTGTGTCATAGGTTATCATTGTGTCATAGGTATCATCATTGTGTCTTTTTGTTCGTCATTGTGTCTTTATATTGTCATTATGTCTGATAAAACAATTATTGTGTCTATACTGTATGATTACTCTGGATATTATCAAATGTTGTTGACATATTTTATATTTTAGTCTCTATATATATGATTGACATCATCATTGTGTCTTAGATATCATCATTGTGTCTTTTTTCGTCATTGTGTCTTTTGTATTGTCATTGTGTCTAAATAAAACAATTATTGTTAATCAATTGGTTTACGAACAAAGACGAGTTGTGTTTTTATCTTGATTATTTAAATAGTTACAAGTATAAGGCTAATAAAGTTCAAATGGTCGCCCCACCTCCAAGCAGGAGAGATAGGTTTGCAGAGTTACCTAGAGGGAGCGAACGAAATGAAGCAAAATTCAGTGTACCTGTTAAGCAAAGACAAAAGGTAGGCCGAAAAGAATGAAGTCAACTCGTGAGTTAGCCATCGAACAAGCGGGAAAAAAGTTGAAAATTATGGGTTTTGTAAACAACCTGGTCATATTATACGCAATTGCAGTTTATATCTTCAAAGCATTAAGGATAAACAAGTTTCAAACAGCTCAATAGTTGATTCTATGCCTATTCAAGAATAGGATTCATCGTGTCATAAGATTTATTGTGTCATATACTCATTGTGTCATTATATTCATTGTGTCATTATATTTATTGTGTCATAAGACTCATTGTGTCATGTTTGAATAGTTTTGTTTACGTTTGATTTTGACGATAAAAACAAGTTACCAAAATACTATTGTGTAATGTAAAGCAACATATAGCAACAAATATTAACATGCCAACACAACAAAATATAATAACATGCCAACATGCCAAATTACTATTGTTTCAAATTACTATTGTGTCAAACTATCATTGTGTCAAACTACGATTGTGTTAAATTACCATTGTTTCAAACAACCATTGTGTCAAACAACTATTGTGTCAAACAACCATTGTGTCAAATAACCATTGTGTCAAACAACCATTGTGTCAAACAACCATTGTGTCAAATTACTGTTTTGCCCCTCCGCCTGTTAGCAGTTTTCCACTTATTTACATTTTTGTCACCGCGTTTTTTTGAACCATTGATCTATTTTAATGAGTTGATCCAATGACCAGAATTACTTCTCACACTTTTTAAGAAATATAACATTTGTAGCATATCCTCTCCCATATTAAAACAATGCACCCATGGTACAATCTATTCTTTTAATAGTTTGTAATTTTTTTCATTTATATTTCAGCATTAAAAATATGTATACAAGATAAACAAGTATTAAAAATTTCATAAAATTCTTTTTTACCTAATTCTAAGGTGGAAATGAAGTTATTTATAGCATGCTACTTTACCCAACCAATATAGTTTTAATGGTTTAAAACGTTGGGATGGATGTATTACAATAATATATAGTATATTTGATGCTGCTTTTACGTTGGAAATTACCTTTTACCTTATAATAATTTAAACGTATTAAAATATATTTGAACTAACAAAGTTAAAGTAACCAAATTAAATGGATTATTCATAGTGACTTTACCTAAAAAGAAGAGAGAACGATACAATGGACTAAAAAGAAAAAAAGAAATCTAGTGCAAGTAACTTGGAACCAAGTGTGAGTATTAAGAGCACTTATCAATTAAAAACAAACAATTAATGCGTCGAAGAAATAAATAGAAAAAAGTATTTCTTTTTCATCTTTTTCGCTTTCTGTATTAAAAGTTAATACTAATAAAGTTATTTTGGTAGACTTCGCTTTAAGTTTATGTTAATTGTTATGTATATTTTTAAAAACACTCCGGTCTATTTTTCATTTATACAAGCTTATATGTAATTATATTTGAATATAAACAAACCAATCAAAGTTGTTATTTTATAATTATTTGGACGGCAAATTAGCGGTTAATTGGTACTATCACCAAGTTAATAATCATTCGTAAATGCAAAGTTAGAATCTGAATTTTCAAGAGAGTCAAAGCCTTCCAACTCCTTTTAATCACTAGAACAAAAGATCATTGAATGTTATTTATAATAAGAAACAAAAACTCAATTATAATAGGAAATGATTAAGAGTGTTTTCTGTTGTTGTTGTTTTTTTTATACTTTTGGTAAACAAATAATTTATCAAAACGGTGTTAAAATATTTACCAAATCTGTTGATTAATTGAATTATTTTGTATTTTTAACTAACATATTTTAATTAAAATACTATTCTGCAACCAGGTAAGAAGCTTAATGAGAGGCAGACTCGACATTTTATTAAGAAAACATAAAAATGGGTTCGAGTAATGTGCACCAAAATGATGACAAGCATCGAATTATTTGTAAACTATAGTTATAGTGATAAATATAAAGTATAAAAAAACTTAAAGTTTTCAGAAACTCCTTATAAGCAATTTTTTTCCTGCCGTGAGAACCTAGTTTGGCAAAAAGATATAAAAATATATAATTAGAGGGTTATATTTCTTGAGTAATAGTTTAATATAATTAAATAAAATACAAAATTTAGTGAGTGGTTAGTGTGTTATTAATACTTGAGTTAATAAATGATTTAAGAATAATAAATGATTATGAAGTAGAATAATAAATGTTTATGAACAAAGGTGTTGTTAGATTACCGTGCAAATAGTAACACCCTTATGTTATAATAGTAACTAGACATACATCTCTCTTTTAAGATATGTATTTTTAAATAATTAAACTGCTGCTGATGGATATACATGAATTATAGTTTGAATCTCTATACTAATAAATAAAATTATTTAATGTCTCATGTCGCTCTCTCATGTCTCCTCAACTTTTCCTCGTCTCTCTCTCTCTCTCCTATTAATTATATAAATTTATTTAATTGTTTTTATAATTTTTGTTTTTTTTGTTTCTCTCCTTTTAAATATTTTTTATAATTATTATTATGAAGTTTTTATATTTTAGAAAAGGATAGGTTTGTTTATATAATATCATTATAAATTAAACATCTCTTTTATTTTTTTATAAGATATTTTTGAAAATAACTATATAATTCTTATAGAATATGTGTTAAAAACTATATAATATTTTATAAAAATGTAATATGAAAATCTTTATGTAATATGTGTTAAAAACTATATAATATTTTATAAAAATGTAATATGAAATCTTTTTTAATGTCCTTCAGACTTGGTTGGTTGGTAAGAGCCCCCCTCCCAAAGTGGAGGTCAGGGGTTCGAACCTCTCTTCCGGTTTGGGGGACATTTTAGAGCAATGACGAGAATTAGCCTTTGAGCCACTGGTGCGGACGCCGATTCTCAGAGCTCAACCCGGTTTTCATCCGGCTGTTACTCTAGAGGGGCAACCCTTGTGGAGGCAGTACGTTTCCGGGGGAACGCCGAAACCAAGTCTGACAATCCAGCGTGGACTCGGTTCAGACAACATAGTCTGGAGCAGATCTTGGCTAGCGTCGCCCAGGGGAAACCTCATGGGCGATGTGACTGACATTGAGTCACTCTTAATAAAGTCACCGTTCAAAAAAAATTACTATTTTAGCTCCTGTGCTTTGGCCATTTTAATCCTTATGATCCAAAAAGAAATATTTTGACATATCAACCTAGATCTTGCATCTTATAACAGTTTTGGCCTAATCACTAACTCTGTTAGTTTTGTAAGTTAAGTGTAAGGGTATTTTGGTCTTCTTACTCCAGAGGTAGTTTTGAAAGTTAAAAAGTTTTTTATAACATTGAAGGGCTATTTATGTAATTATTTAAATTAAACAAAAACCCTAGTTAAATAAGTTTTTAATTAATATTTAAAAAATATACAATTAAAATTGTGTTTTTTATAAAAAGATACGACTTTTTTTAAATCTTTTATTTTTTCATATACATCTTCTTCAAATCATTAGTTTTAAAAAAAATTAATCTTTCAACCATTTTAATGTATTTTGTTCATTATACAATACAACTTAGAAATTATTATTATTTTGGGTTTCTATCGTTATTTTTATTATTTTTATTAAAAAAACACCTTAATATATAAATAAATACTTGTTTTTTTAAAGCATTCGTTTTTATAAACTTATTTTCAAAATCATTCATTAGAAATCTTTTATTAAATTATACAATACAAGTTATAATATTTATAAAACTTTGATCCTTTTAAAACCTTTCATTGAATTATACAATCGTTCTTAACTTCCTTCTACTTTAGAACGGTTCATTTCTTAACTTCTTTTCTTAAATATTTTGTTTTTTTATAAACGTATCTTTTAAATTATTCTTTATTAAAATCATTCCTTTGCTTAAAATTGTTCGTTTTCAATTACAACGTATTTCTAAAATCATTCATTTTTTGAACATTTTTTTCTAACGACGAGAGTAAGTAATACATTATAATATATATTTAAAACGACTATATTTCTAATGGTTATTTTTGTAACGGCTATATTTCTAAGTTGTTTAAATTCTTAACTTTTTTTATCAAGTTAGAAGTTATATTTTGTACTGTATAATAGAATGAAATATTTAAGAATGACGAACAATATGAAAAAAGGTTGAAAAACGAATGAGTTTGGAAAACACATTTATAAAAAAAGAAAATATTTAAATCAGACATATTTATTTATATATTTATAATATGTTTTATCAAAATAATAATCATAAAAATAATGATAAAAACAAAATCACAAAAAGAATATTTCTAACTTCTATTGTTTAATGAAATGGTAGATTTAAAAGGGACCAACGAGATAAAAAAGTTTAAAAAATGAATGATTTTGGAAAGTAGTTTATAAAACTTCAAAAGCTTTGAGTAAGACATAATTATTTTATATTTATAACGTGTTTATTAGATAATAAACCTAAGAATAACGAAAAAAACCAAATTAACAATAAAAATTTCTAATTTGTATTAAAGCGAAAGATTTAAACTTTTTTAAAAAACAAATTATTTTAGAATGTCGTTTACAAAACAAAAGCTTTATAAAGGGCGTATTTATTTTATATTTAAATGGTTATTAATTAAATAATAATAATAAAAACAAAAAGAATACTCAAATAACAAAAAAAAAACAAAGTACAAACAAAAAATTTACAAATATGATATTAAAAAAATTTTAAAATATACAAATAAAAATATTATATATAATAGAAAAAAAAGAATATGATGGTGTTTGTTTTTTTAAATTTGAGTAATTACACAAACAGTCACTTTGTAATTTATACAAATAACCCCTTAGATGTAAATGGATGATAATAACCTTAAACTTAACAAAATAATTAACAGAGTTAATATTAATGGTTAAAATTGTTATAACATGATATGTTCAAAAGATTCTTTTTTAGTTAATAGGGTTAAATAACCCTAATCATATGGGTCAAAATAGTAATTACGCATAATAATAATAATATAGTATTACATTTAAACAAGAAATGATATTTGTGACTGATCTTTTTGAGTATCAATTTCCATGTAACTAAAAAGCATTATGCTGCCATGTCAGCATGACATTTCTAACATGTAACATGTGCATTACACGTAAGCCACTTTTGCTTTTCACATCTTTCTACGTGTCACACTCCTCACCAATAACTTTTCTAATTTTCAACACCTCTTCTTTCGAGTTTACATTGACAATGTTTCCACTTTTAATAAAAGTAGCAATGTTTCGCACATGCGTGTGAGTGGAGCTTTATAGCGGGACACAATTGTAAAACACGAAGACAAACGATTCGTAACGACTGTTACTTCGAAGAAAAAAAAGCTAAAAAGACCAACTGTCCAAAAATATAATAAATTGGATATAATCATATAACTATGTTGTTGTGAAAATAAAACATGCACAAATACAAAGCTCATATATAAAAACAAATGTGTCTCAATATGAAATCGACATTGACAACACATACGCTTGTAGATAAAATAAGCATGTTGCAAGGCTATACTTGAAGCATAAAAAAAAAGCTACTCGAGTATCAATGGAAAAGATATAAAATAAAAAAGCAGATTTGGAAAAATAAATAAATAAACACACTAAGAGATAAAATACACCAAATGATAAACTGATACCATTCATACTTCATGGTATTTAATATAGTATATAATTTAGGAGTTAAAAGAAATTTTGTATAAGAAACTTCTTAACTTTTCATGTAGCTTATAATTCATTTAAGTAAGTCGAGTAGGTTTTGTTTTCTTAAAACTACATGTATTTTTATAGTTATCATTTCTTTTATTTGAAACTATTGTGTTTTTTATAATGAATTGTAAATAAAATTTAATGAAAAAATAATGTTGTTGTGTAATTTTAATATATAAAACATAATAATAAATTAACAATAATAAATCTAATACATTAAAAAGTAACAAAATAATACAAAATTATATAAACATAAAATACAATGATAAAATGTCTCATTGTGTTTTTTTTCTCATCATGTTAGTTATTTTGGACAAACTGAGTTTTAAAAACATATTGATGAAATAACATTATTATATATCTCTAGTTATAATACACAATGATAAAATAACAACATTAATATAATATAAAATGTAAAACCAATGATATAATATCTCATTGTGTTTTTTTCTTGTCATTAAGTTATACTAGACATAATGAACTTTGAAAACACTTGTGAAATAAAATACTTGTGTACTTGTAATTTTAATGCACGAAGATAAGATATCAACAATTTTATATGATATATTAATAAATGATAAAAATAACATGAAATAATCTAAAACGTAAAACACAACGATAATACATATGATAATGACGAAAAATAATATTAACTTAATGAACTAACGTATTAGACACAATGACCTGATATATTTAATATAATACCAAAATACCATCTTTTTTAAAACAATAAAAGTATGTATGTCAAGCTCAAAATTCTTATTAATCTATTTAGATTAATACTCTTTAGACTATAATTACCCTACCCATAAAATAGAGTATGGTTTAATACTAGGTAATTGCCCCTGTGGCACCCAAGTTATTTGTCAAAACGTGGGAGAGTAAAGTGTATGGGCATGTAGTTTAAGTTTAATAGAATTTAAGGAAGCTTTAGAAACCCTAGCATTCCTTAGAATAATCATCAAACGATTATTTTCATATGGAAATTAGGGGAGGGAGATCAAGCGATGCGAATGGGAGTTAATTACCAAGGTATGCTACACTCATCAACATATACATTAGTTTGTATATATATATATATATATATATATAGTAACGTTGAGGAGGGGGAGTGGGTATAAAAGTGGCCGGATGGTGTCGATCCGAATTGAAGTGTTGTGTGCTCAACCGATCTTTAAGACCTGTTTTCGCGTATTGTGTCACCAGTACCGTCACATCTTCTGTCAATACCTCTTGTTTTGTGACATCACTTCTGTGTTCTATGCTTTCATCGATTGAAAATTCATTTATAATTGTGGCAATCTACATCAAAGAAACAATTAGTAATATGTAATGATATACTAAATGACATTATAAAAATAATTGCATACCTCTCTTAGTGAGCATGAGAAGCATAGATACGTCATTCACAAACATGTCCACCGTCTGCCGACTAAAAATCTGACGTGAATCTATCTAAAATCATATCCTTTATATCACCCGTGGACAACTGATGGCTAGACCGTTGAAACTTTCTCACATACTTTGACCAAATGATACTAGTGTGGGTGTTTCGCTAGTAGTCATATACCTTCATGTCTCTTGGAAATCTGTCAATGTTCAAACAACTCACTGCTCGTGCTCGCTCGAAATCTGCTCGTTTCTAAACGAGCGAAACCCAAGCCATGGCTAGCTCGGCTCGTGCATTGCTCGTAGCTAGCTCATTGGCTCGCTCATGAGCTCTTTTAATTATAAGTCATATAGATTATAAATCTAATTATGACATATTAATTAGAGTAAATTACACAGATTATGTTAAAATTTTAAAATTGATCTTTAAAGTTTAAGAGTTTGAATATAGCCCTTAATGTTTCTTTCTCTTTCATTTATGGCCACTAGCTTTGTTAGTCAACCGCTAGTGTTGTTAAAAATTATAAAAATGACATTTTAACAACATTGACCATCCATTTAAATTACATTTTAAACAATAGTATTATTCTACTAAAAAAGCTTTATAATATTTTTTGAAAGTTTTATTATTTTTATATTAATTTTACTATTTCATTATTACTAGTTTATTATTTATAAAAACACGTTATAATACAAAAATAAAAAAATTTTAAACACAATTTTTTAATGTTTTGTTTTGACGTTTTAAACGTTCATTTTCTAAACGTTATTTTTAAAACCATTTGAATTTTTATATGTTATTATGAAATTATTTGGTTTTCAATTTTTTTTTAAACCATTCAGATTTCAAAAACATATTATATAAAAATAAACCTTTCAGTTTTCTAAATGTTTTTTACAAAAAACAATTCTTTATCAAACGTCATTTATACTAATTTTTCTTGAAACATCCCATAAACAAACGATTTTAAAACTAATATTTAGAAAATGAAAAATTCTGAAATTACATTTAAAAACCGAATGGTTTTAAGAAAGAAAATGACACTTTTCCAAAATAACTTATCAAAGTTGTAAGAAATACGTTAAAAGTCAAAAAGTTTAAAAAACCCATGCCATGAATAAAAAAAGCATATTTAAAAACGCTTTTTATTTGTGTATTAATAATAAACATATCGATAATAAGAAAATAAAACAAAATTAAAATAAAATGTTAATTACATTGGTGATTCCTGCATGTAAATAGTTATTTTGATAAATTAACCTCATTAGCTGACTAATGTCGTAGGGACCGTTGATTAAAGATATATAAAATTAAAGACTATATTCATAACTATAAAAGTTTAAGCAAAAAGTCCAAAATTTTGACCAAACTACATAGACCATCCGTATAATTTACATTGTTATAAAAAATACATCATAGACATACGATTATTATGATGTTTTAAACAAGAAATTAATTATAAGAGTATAATAAACTAGTTTTATACCCGTCCGGTGGTCGGGTACTTTCATGCATCATTATATAAAATTTATATTATACTAATACCAATCTTTTTATGCACAATAGTGTTGTAACTTATGTATAGGGAGTTTTTCAAAAAAAAAATATTGACTTTTCACTTTTATCCCATTTCATATTTTGCAAAGTAACATTCTAAAATCTAATTATTTTTACTTTAAACTCAAAATTCTTTATCTTTTACAATTTAATCTCATAAAATTTTATACTTTTAACTTTGTTCCCCTATACTTTTCATAATTTTCAAAATTTCGTCTTACGTTCGTTCTAGGTTTTGCAAATTAACACGGCACAAACAATGCATGTGCGATTCACAATTTTACGTTTTGCTTTACGTTTCATTCTAAATTATATGAGTTAACACAACACAATGTGTGTGTGTGGTTTATCGTTTTAATGTCTATTTTTCTCCCTTTAACAGGTTCGTTAGTTATATTTTTATATTTTTATGCTTTGGTCTTATTTTTTTCGTATTAACACAACGCAATTTCAATGTTGATGGTCATTAATGGTGGTATGACATTGGAGTTATTTTGCATGGTTTTACGCCCCCGAAACGCGGGGAGCTTAATTCTAGTTAGATACTACAAACATGATTATGATCAAAGTATAAATCACTAACATAAGTAGTCTCTAAATGACCAACAACAATAAGGCATGATAAGAAGTAATTGCTAAACAACTTAAACTTAAGAACATAAATAATCAGGTAAAATCAAAATGTTAATTAACGTTCATGTATGGTAGTTAATAAGCAACAGGTGGGAAATTTGTCATGAACCACAGATGCTATCTACATGTAAAATCACGCTGAGCATAACATGAAACAATAACCCTGCTAAATACAAATTTAAAAGGCATTAAAGGCTTGATCTATATGTTCACGGATTGATCCTACTATTTATATTCTGCAAAAAACAAATGACAATTACATATAAAATTTAAGTAGGAGAAAGGTATATGCACATCAAATCAATGATAAATTAGGTCTAAGATGGTATCAATTGTTCAAAGTTTAAAAGCAACTCACCTTAATAAGTACTCGATCGCTAGTAGGCTTCAAATCCTTAGTCATTCTTTGAGGCACATTATCGAACAACTTGCATGCAATTTAAAAATCAATTTCCACATGTCGTCATGTGTCATCATTGCAAATATAGAACTTAGTTTGATAAAGAAATATATTACTCACCGACAGATCATTCTCCCAAATTTAAGCAAGCTTTTAGGAGCATGAAAATCAAGATTCAAAAAGAAATTGAAGATTAGTATGTCCATTCATTTATATACAATGAATCAGAAACTTAACAACTAAGTGGGAATCTAACTGTTTGCTATTTATAATCCCATGTAATATTTATATATATTGCAACCCAAAGAGAAAGGGTAACTCAAGATCAGAAGATCAAAATAAAAAAACAAAAGGTATATAGATGATAGGTTTACCAAATAATCCTTCCAGACTCGAATATTCTGATGGACAATGCTATGAATAGATTAATTGTTATTAGAAATAAAAACTAAAAAGTTAATCAAAACAAAATTTTACCTTAGGATGGAATTGCATTTGCTAGAATTCAGAAGGAGAGGCCGATGGACCCAAAGAGAGAGAGTAATGGTGATGATGCTTCAGGTTGGTGTGACTAATCAGACTATCGAAGTTTTTAAAGAAATTAAGGAGTATAATGTTCCTATTTATATTAGAGCATCGGAGGTTGTGGATGTAGGTTACCAGCGGTTACCGGAGATGTGGGAGAAAAAGAAGGAAGATGGAACCGTGACTTAAATTCTGATAACCACTCGTAACTGTTCCGTAACCGCTCTAACCGTCGAGTTTATACGGCTGAGATTTAATTCAGCTTGATCTAACGGTTGTGATTTAATTAGCCAGCGGTTACACTCACCGCTGGTAATATAATATATAATATGATTATAGTCCTTAAAATAACAATCTTATATAATTGTTTCAACAAGTTAAGATAAATAAATATAAAAATAATTATTATTGTTTATATATATATCACACACACAAATATGTACAAACTAACAATTTATTTTAATAAATAAATACATTAGCATGGGAGCCGGCTCGGCTCGTTTATAAAAATGCCGAGCCCGAGCTTGGATTTTGAACTCCTTAAGATAAACAAGCCTAGCTGGCTCGGCTCAGTTTTTAAATGACCCGAGCTTGAGACCACCTTAGCTCGAATCGGCTCGGTTCATTTACAACTTTAGTACTTGCTAACCATCGACAAATTACCTTCAAGTTACTTACATTTACCAACATAATCTAATTTTCACAAAAATTGTTCTAATACATAGTATTTAAGCTTGTTTTAAAATTATTTGAACATTAAATGTGGAATATAACATTAATGTAAAAGGATCCTGTGTAGATGCCCTGGCTGCTACCCCTAATTTGGCTTAAGAGTCACTATCATCTTTGTGGTGGGGATGGATCGTTGATGGTTCTACGGTGAGTATCAAACGCAACATTGCTTTCAAGGGGTCTAGTTGCTTTTGGTCCTTGAGTCCAATGCTTCACATCTTCATGTCATGTGTCGTTTGGCATCTCCTAGTCATGAGCATCAAACGACACTCATCATATTTTTTTTTGAAAGGTGAATTTTATTCAATACCAATACCAAGTTAGTTGTTGTTAGTGAGGTTTGAACCCCTAACACTCATCATGATTTAATATATTGAAACGGTTTCACGAGTAAGTTATCAAAACACAAACATTTTTAAATGAGATAATGTTTATCTTGACGTATTCAAATAATATAATTATTAAAATATAATAGAATTGAATCAACTTTTTTACTGACAACTGAGGTCTATGAGACACAGAGAATTAGAATTCTATTTATTTTGAATATTGTATAAAGAAATTATATAATAAAGGAGAGGTATTCTATAAAAAAATGTCTATTACTTTGGAAAAAGTAAATGAAAATTGGAAAATGTACCAAGTTCTAATAAGTTTAGTTGGAGCACACTACGGTTAGGGTGCGAGGCGGGTTCCAGGGCATCGCCACGAGTACTACAAGTAGGGCTCGATGGTTGCACTTTACCCACATTTGTCAGCCGTTTTGCAACGGCTTTATAACAGTTATCCATTTAAGAAATGGAAAATTAAAATCTAATAATCTAAATTATTACTCACTGATTAATAATAATCACTACTATTACTTTGGACAGTGATACATTAACATTCACATTTAATATCAATAACAACCCCAAAATACCGTAGTCATGGATTTGTAGTTTTTTTCCCCTCGATTTCGTTTGTATGTTTTTTCTTTTTGTTAATAATTATTATTATGAACGAAGTTGAATGCAAATCATTGTTAATATTTAATAATTATTTTACTAGAACCGTTTGATAATAAAAGTGAAAGTTATGATTTCAATTGGCCAAAATAGTATTAATTAATATCGGCTAATACATAATAGTTTCAATTATTGAAATGAAATTAGCATTTAAAAAATAAATTACTCTTAAATTTATGTAACCATCCGTATTTTCATATTAACTTCTGTTAATGTTTATTATTAATACAATCACGAGAAATCATTTGTAAAACTAATAATAATAATAATATAATATATAATAATAATAATAATAATAATAATAATAATAATAATAAATAATGTTGATGATAATAATACTAATCATAAATAAAAACAACATAAGTTTTATTATTTCAAAACTTGAAATTCACTTGTTTTAACATAGAATAATAACAATTCAAAACCTCAGGGACCAAATTGTAATTTAATTTAAACACTAACCTAAGTTTTGGGAGGAATTGAACAAAACATGAAACCACAGGGACTATTCGTGTAAATTCCAAAACAACACTCACCCTTCTTCTCCACCACACCGACCCACGATTCCCTGCGCGTTTTCTTCAGCCACTTTACACGCCAAAATCGCACTAAACACTTAAAATAATTCAATTAAACACGCACGAACGATTGTATATCTGTCACTAATCGATCCCCACTTTCAATTGCATTTGAAACACCTTGAAACACCTCGTTCGACTCCCTCAACAACTGCGACCTGTAACTGGTCGACCTCTGTTCTCCGAGCTTTCTAACTTGAAAATTTTAGAGGGCTTTTCATCATTGATGCCATTAGAAACTTCCTGTGCAATGAATTTGTTTATCATCAACAATTGCACCATGAATTAACACTCACCTCGCCGCGACTGTTCTTCGATGGGATCATGTCCAATTCGAGCATTATTCTGGTAAATACACACCCCCACACACTCGATTTCATGTGGGGAATAGATTTCATGTGGGGAACAAAAACCCCATGAAATTTTCTGTTATCAAGATCAATTGGATGGTCAATTTGATCGAAATCGAAACTAGGGTTCATTCGATTGGGGGATTATTGCTTTGTAACTTTGCCTAATAGGAATTGGGCCCGGGTTTAAACCGCGACTGTATGCCTGGTCTACTGGTTCCCGAGCCCTTTGCACACTTTGAGGTCCCGGGTTCGAACCCGGGCTCCTCATCTATTTTTTTAAGGCTTTTTAGCCTAAATTAAATTTCTGAAAAATTTTTAAAATATATCAAAATTACTTTTGTACATTCTAAATTTTTAAAAAACCCTTCAAAGACATTCTGAAATATTTTTTTTAAGTTTAAATAAAAACGTTTATTTTATTTATAAAACATTTTAAGAAAAGATGGTTTGAATAAATTCTAATAATATGATTCGAAAATAATAATTAGTAGATTATTATGGAACCTCTTGTTAAAAAAATTTTGTTTAAAATTGTAAGCTCTAAAATTTTTATTTAAAATGTATATACAACATTTTAAATTATTATTATTGTAATTTATTTACACCTTTGAATAACAATATATATATATATATATATATATATATATATATATATATATATATATATAATTCAAGAAAATATAAACGATCTTCAATTGTTAACAAATAACATTATTTTGGCATGTCTTGAAAAGAAAATTATTAAAATTCTAGTCTTCATCCATACGTTAAACCTATATAATTAAACTTAAATCTTGTAAATGTACTTATACTTAGGTGCCTTGTGAGGATTTTCGTGGGAACATTGTTTATTATCCAATCATCATCTTATTTATTTCATGTGAGTTTATCTTACCCCTTTTTTACTTTATTTCACACTATTTTGAGGTGAAACATGATACTTATACATCATACACTTATAAACGTTTGAGACTTGTAAAACACTTGCAGTTCATCTTTATACTTTGTCATGGTTATTTGTGTGTTGTAAGTGATTATATGAGATACATAGTTTGTTACAATCATTAACTATTGCTAGCCTGGCGACGTCTTAGATCTTTGGGCCTGACAAGCCTATTTGATGCTAAAGTCGATGTATTGCCAACTCCTAGGAGCCGTATGCTTGTGCACTAGGGAACCAAATACACTTAGCCAATCTTATATACTTGTAATCAAGTCGAGGTTTGATTGTAAAGATATGTGTTCTATAACCTTACTAACTTATAACCTATGACATGAATTGCTACTTGTAATCTTTTCATATTATGTATGAAAACCTTGGAAACTCACCAACTATTTTTAGTTAACCTTTTACTTTATAATGTTTCAGGTAACCCCCAAGTTTAAAGTGGTCTTTTGAAGCTTGCAATAAAACTAGGACGTGGACCTAGTTAAATAAATAAAATGTCATGTTTTGATTTATGTTTGAACGTATTTCATGGTTGAGACTTATGTTTGTATTTCCTGTTGAAACTTATAATATTAATATTTACATTTAAATATAGCGTTATGTGTCTGTGAAAAATCTTAACTCTCACACCTCGACGATTCCGCCGTCTAGGTTGGGGTGTGACATTTAACTTTATAAAATACCCACATTAACTAACATTTTTACTTCTTATAAGGTGAAATACAATGCTTTGATGTCTAGAGAAGTGTTTCATATGTTGAAGGAACTATTTTTAAAATGGAGATGATATCTGAACACTAGATTTGAATATTTTCAATAAGCTTACAAAAGGAGTTTAAAAAAAGTTTCATGATGTTATAGAAATGCGAAACGACACTTCGTCAACTCACACCCTATAATCCTCCTGACAAGTACATGTAATATTTACCTATGTTTGAAAGGATCATGTGAATGTGTCGAATATTTTATAATTCAATTATTATTTTATACGACAAAGAGCTTATGCGTATACCACTATCCATGAAATTGCACTTTTGTATAACGCACAAGAACAAAGAGATGACCTATACCACTATCCATGAAATTGCACTTTTGTATGATGCACAAGAACAAAGAGATGACCTTCTAGGGATACTTGGTAGCATCGAAAGATGTACACATGCATTAGCTTTGGAGAAATTTCCCATTGAGTTTGCATGGCTAACACAACCTAGGTGATCACCAATACCAAACGATCATGCTCGAAGCGATGACATCACAAGTTTTATGGATTTACATGCGTTCTTTGGTGTTGACGGACATCAACATTCTCAATTAACGTAAATAAATTTATTTATTTAAAACTTTATAAATAAATTAGTTATGTAATTTATTAAATATCTATAAAACTCTCTTTAATTATGATTTAAAATTTTATGAATGGGTAAAAGATTTATAAACCTATAAATTTTAACAAACTATTTAATTATTAAGTATTTATTTCATTTTAACTAGAATAAATATTACTAATCTAAACTTAAACCCAAATTCGTTATTTACCCTAATATACCCAATTTATTCCCATTTATATCTCGATCCTAAGACGCCACTTTCCTTAGGTTGATTGCTTGAGGAGCCGGGGTTTAGGACAATTATTTTTATTTTCTTTTTAACTATTATTGCTTTGCTAAATGTGAGTTTCATAGTCCCATGTTCTTTTATTAATTTTGGGGGAAATCATATTGTATTCATTTAAACTAAACGAGTCTTGATGTCTATACTACTTCAATTCATTACGAGCATAGTTATACTTGCATATGTATTTATTTGTGTTTGATTGCTTTTTATTCAAACCATGGTAATCGATAGTAGATCTATTTGGCTTGACAAACCCACCCTAGATGAAACACGGGTGATTGAGAACCTTTGAAACATTATAACTCTGTTTAATTCTTCGGGAATTAAACGTATAACTAGTCAACTAGGTTTGATTGTGCTTGTTAAACATATGTTACACTTATGCTTTTAGTTAACTTTGCATATGAGTTGAAATTTTGGGTCATATCTATATATCTATTTAAACCTATGTTTCTCACCAGCTAGTTTATTTAGCTGACCTGTTTATTTTACACATGATTTCAGGAAAGGCATAGGACCGTGGATTTGCATGCAAACTAGGTTTTCTTGGACCTAGTTAATAAATTCGAATAATTTGTTATTTAATTAATATGAATCTTTTGTTGTTTTGTTGGGATATTTGTTTGGTTATTTATGAAATTTAGATTTTAATTATATTTAAACTTTAATTATCCCATGAGCTATTGAACAATCATTATTAAGTCCGCCCCGAGGTTTCCGCCCATTGGGTCGGGGTGTGACAGATTGCTACCAGAGCCATGGTTATAGAGAATTAGTTTATTAGAAATGGATGACCTAGACTATAACCTAAGTACCCTAAGCATGAGTACTCTCATGCCATCTTAATTATGTGTTTTCCTTTTATGTGTTACATGTTACATATGTGTTATGCCTACTTGAAACTTTTGCCTTACACTAATGCACCTTAATATATCAATTCCAAAAATATTCTAAGGCATACTGCCTATTCCAAAAGAAATTATTTCTCAATTTAAAATTTAAATTATTGAAAACACTCGTCAAAGTCTAAGTCTCATAACTGAACACGTGCGATACTGGAAGGGTGGGTGCCTGTATTCTAGGGTGTTCTGTCTAGGCAAGGTATTCATACAAATCCACTATACCGACCCGTTACCTTTCCTGGGAACCCTTGGGATAAGTGTCCACTTATAGGTAAGCATGTCTTCACTAAGGTTAGTTGACCTGATACTTTGATAAGTCATCGTAATCGTTTGGTTTGCGAACTAAAACGGTTACACTCGGAATACCTCCTTGTGATTTCAAGTTTTCATATATCTAAATTTTCATTTAACACCCTTTCTCCACTTAATTTATTCCATTATTCCCCTCATCTGAATATCACATTCCAATTTATCTATGTTTAAATTATTCAATTTGTTTATAACTCATCACTCAGATTTCCTCTACGATTCGAATCATCAATCATCAATATATAACATGAAACATAAACCTGTTAAAAAATTCATTTTATTAATCTCTTTTAATTCCTTGTTCCTCTTTTCAGAATGTCTTTCCACCGTCACAACTCTCGTTTCGGTAACTCAAGCCGTAAGCTTGCCTCCATTTTTGCTAAGGAAGTTGCTGCGGTGATCCCAACAGTTCTGGCCCACTTGAACACCGGGAATGCTAATCCTCCTCCTCCACCACCTCCAACTTACACTTTCAAGCAGTTCAGCTCCTGTAACCCTACTAAGTTTAGTGGCACCGAAGGAGCCACTTGTCTGCTTCAATGGTTTGAAAGTATGGAGAACACGTTTCTGAACAGTGACTGCCACAATAACTTAAGGGTTCGTCATGCAACGAGTGTCTTTCACCAAAGGGCACTTACTTGGTGGAATGGGTTGAAAAGAGATCATGGGTCTGAGGTTGTCTTGGCCTACTCTTGGGATGAACTCAAAAATCTTATGACTATGGAGTTCTATCCTAGAAATGAAATCAAAAAACTCAAGGCTGAATTCTAGGATCTGGCCCAGGCTGGTGGAGAAAACACGACTTATACGAGCCGATTTCATGAGCTCAGTCTATTGGTTCCTCATCCTGTGACTCCTCTTGATCGAGCTATCGAGAAATACATCGGGGGTCTTCGATGCAAATCCAAGACACTATTCTGGGTAGCAAGCCTAC
Source organism: Flaveria linearis (assembly GCA_024085815.1). Taxonomy (NCBI): domain Eukaryota; kingdom Viridiplantae; phylum Streptophyta; class Magnoliopsida; order Asterales; family Asteraceae; genus Flaveria; species Flaveria linearis. The sequence continues at coordinate 22,018 of JABSNV010000098.1, forward strand.
CACTCTTGATGAAGCCATCCGTCTTTTGGCTCGGTTGATCGATAATCATGTAAAGGCGGGAACTTTGACCCACAAGAGCAAGAAGTCTGAAAATTCAACCTCTGAGCCCCCTTAGGAGGTCAAACCTGATTCGTCATCCAAACTTAAGAAGCATAAGTTCAAGTCTCAAAACTATGCTGTGGTTACTCTTGTTGCCCCGATGAAGCAAGTTCCAGCTCAGGTTGCTCAGCCTCCGGCTAAGAAACAATACATCGGGAACCAACCTTTGTGTGACGTTTGCAAGTATCATCACTTTGATAACTACCCTTGTCGTCAGTGCACAAAGTGTGGTCATCTTGGCCATACTTTCAATTTTTGCAAGACTGTTGGTCGAGCTCCTGTTAATCCTACTGCTCCTCAGCCAGCCATTGCTCAAGCTCCTGCTTGTTTTCAGTGAGGTAACCCGAAACATTTCAGAAATTAGTGTCCTCAATTGGTTTCTGCGGTTCCTGCTCCTCATTCCCGTGTCTTTAATATTAATGACGTCCAAGCCGAAGAGGATAACAATATGGTGAATGGTACGTTCCTAATCAATAATCATTATGCTTCGGTTTTGTTTGATACTGGTGCCGATAAGATTTTTGTGTCCTTTGAATTTGAGCCCTTACTTGATATTACCCAAGCTAAGTTAGACAAATCATTTACGGTAGAAGTAGCCGACGGTAAATCTATCAAAGTTGATTCTATTATTCCAAATTGCACCCTCCGCTTAAACGATTAGGACTTTTCAATCGATCTTACACTGATGCCTCTTGGAAGTTTTGAAGTCATTATTGGCATGGATGGTTGTCATTGAACCATGCTGAAATTGTTTGCTTTGAGAAGTTCATTCGAATTCCTCTTCCCAGGGGAGTGTCCTAAACGTTTACGGGGAAAGACCTTTTAAAGGACTTAAACTCATGTCCTGCATCAAAGCTCAAAAGTACCTTCGTAAGAACTATGTTGCTTACTTGGCCCATATTGTGAAGATGGATGAGAAGGAGAAGAAAATTGATGACATTCCTGTTATTCGGGATTTCCTCGAAGTCTTTCCTGATGATTTGTCTGGTCTTCTCCCATTCGACAAGTTGAATTTCGTATTGATCTTGTACCGGGAGCTACACCTGTAGCACGATCTCCTTACTGTCTTGCACCATCAGAGATGCAAGAGCTTGCTAGCCAACTACAAGAACTTTCTGATAAAGGTTTTATTCGCCCTAGTTCCTCACCTTGGGGAGCTCCTGTTTTGTTTGTGAAGAAGAAAGATAGTTCTTTTCATATGTACATCGATTATCGTGAGCTCAACAAACTCACCGTTAAAAATCGTTACCCTTTACCGAGAATCGATGATTTATTTGATCACTTCAGGGTGCCTCTCATTTTTCTAAGATTGATCTCCGTTCGGGTTATCATCAGCTTCGGGTTCATGATGATGATATCCCAAAAACAGTTTTCCCTACGCGGTATGGTCACTATGAGTTCATGGTTATGCCTTTGGGCTAACCAATGCACCCGCAGTGTTCATGGACTTGATGAACCGTGTGTGTAAACCTTATCTGGACAAGTTTGTGATCGTGTTCATTGATGATATCTGATTTATTCGAAGTCCAAGCCTGAGCATGTGCAACACCTTCGTTTGATTCTTGAGCTTTTGAAGAAAGAGCAGCTTTTTGCTAAACTTTCTAAGTGTGAGTTCTGGCTCAATGAAGTTCAATTTCTTGGTCACATTGTGAACGAGAAGGGGATTCACGTTGATCCCGCTAAAATTGAAACACTGAAAAATTGGGTTGAGCCTAAGACACCCACTGAGATTCGTTCGTTCCTTGGTCTAGCCAGGTATTACTGTCGTTTCATCTCGAATTTCTCTAAGATTGCTCTACCCCTTACTACTTTGACTCATAAGGGTAGACCGTATCGTTGGGGTCCTAAGCAAGCCAAAGCCTTTCGAACTCTCAAAGCAAGTTGTGTAACGCTCCAATTTTAACTCTTCCCGACGGTAATGTAACACCCAGATATTTAAAAGGATAATAAATGAATAATAAAAGTAGGAAATGCAAATTTAACTCAAGTTGAGGGGTTAAAAGTGTCAAAAGGACAAAAGGTAAAAAAGTTTGTGTAAAAGGTGGACATGGCCGCCCACCCTCCCTTCACAACCTTTTCATACGGTTTTTAGAGAGAGAAAGATGAGAACATTTGGGTTTTTGAAGAAGAACAAGAAAAAGACGGATTTCAAGGTAAGAATTTGAGGGTTTATGTGTTCATGTTGAGTTCTTGTCTCGGTTATGTGCTTATCTATGTTGTATGTTCGGTTGTATGTGTTTTTGGTGGGTATAGGTGTTCGAACTCCTTTACAGTCGGGTTTGAAGAAGTCTTGCCTGAAAGTTGTCAAAGGTGAGTTCTAAATCCCCTATGTTACATGTTTTAACTGATTTTGGGGCTGGAAATGTATGTATGTATGTTTTATAAAGTTGGGTTTTCACACCCGTATGTATATTTGAATGTATATGTGGGTGGGTGTGATTTTGGGTGCATTTGATGTTTTGGTTATGAAATGTATATGTTTTAGGATGCTTAAAATGTTAGAACTAAGTTTAGAACTTGTTATAACAGAGTTTGGGACTGATTATGAATGTTGTTAGTGTATTAAGTCTGCTCATGCGCCTAGAATCGGCCCATGCGCCCAACTGGTTAAGCTAACTAAGTGTTCCCATGCGCCTAAGACTCCATGCGCCTAAACAGTACCCCATGCGCCTGAAATTTCCTTAGAAAATTTATAAGTGTAGCTCATGCGCCTGAACAGTGGTTCATGCGTCCAGATTTTTTGACCAGGAGCCTAAGTGTTGGGGCTCATGCGCCCCAATAGTGCATATGCGCCCGGACCTCCCATGCGCCCAAGTGATCTCATGCGCCTGAAAGGCTCATGCGCCTAAGTGTTAAACTGTTAAGTGTTTTGATGAGGCGCCTGAATAGTTGAAATGCACCCAGACAGGGCTCATGCACCCAGACAGGGCTCATGCGCCCAAATAGTGTTGGTGCGCCCAACACTTAGAATTTATTGCAGAATTTTCATGGGAGTCTGTGCAGTTAGGGTTTTGACTATTATTGACTAGGGATTAATAAATGCTCATTTGCATGATTATGCATGATTGTTATTATGACCCTTATCATTATTATTATTATCATTAATGAAGAGAAAGATTAATGATGAAGAAAAGTGGAACGTAAATGATTAAAGAAAGTCTTGCAAGCAAATGTATGGAGGTGCACGGCCTTGTTGTCGTTAGCTCAACTGTGATGCGGGTTAGCTACCCCAAAGGATGCACACAGGGTCAATCGTTGGATTGATAAATGAGGTGAGCAACCTTGTTGTTGCAACAGACTCGGTTAGCATGCAATCTTTGAGATTGCCAATGAGGTGAGCATCCTTGTTGTCACGAGAGACTCGGAAAGATAATGAATAAGTATGAAATGAACGAATGATGAAGATAATAATGATATTACCTATGTGTACGTATGATGTGTGATCGCACGTAAAAGTAAAGAATGGTTCTTAAACGAAAGTAAAGTATGTTTTATTATAAAACTAGGACTCACTCAGCAAAGCTGACTTTTATGCATTTCCAGTTGGCAGGTAATTCATTGCTAGGAATGGCACGCGGGGATGGCTACTCGGCGGGGCAAGACTGACATCCATTCTCAATAGATATCACTGTTGTTTTGTAATGTAGTTAAACCATTCTTTTGTAATCTGATTAAACCAAGGTGTATTACTTAACAACAGTGTTTATAATGAAATGAATGGCTTTTGTTAAATTAATTCCACTGCTTAAATTTGTAAACCTATAATGTTTTATGTAATTACTGCTATGAATGACCAACTGTGAGGTCTCCGGGAACGGGGCCTTACAAGTTGGTATCAGAGCCAAAGTTTAAGAGAAATGGGTAAATATTTTCAAAAACCTAAACTTAAACTGAAAATGGGACAAATGTAGGGATGTCAGCCCGAGTAGCTACGTGCCATCATGTATGCTTTTGTTAATGTTAACCGGTATTATGTGCGCATGCTATTTGATTTATGTGCTTTTAGTAGATTTAGATACTAATTAAGTCAGGATAGGAAATGCTTGGGGTATGAAGAGTAAAGTAAGTGGCTAATCACAACTGGCCACTGTCATTAGGGACTTACTATACTTGACATAAACTGAGCTATTACCTTGAATGATTGTGTTAGTGTTTGAATCTTATAGCGTCTTGAAATGGCTGGACAGAAGTCATCCAAGGCTTCTAGAGGCAGAGGTCAGCCACGTGTGACTAGGAGTAGTGCTAAGGCTCCTGAGACGGCTCACAAGAACCCCGAGGTTCATGGCCAAAGTAAGGAGAATAAGAAGGCCAGCCTGAACGCCTCAGCTAGGGAGGCGATTGCTGATGAAGTGCACCAGGTCATGCAGACAGTTTTACCGTCTGTGGTGACTGAAGTCATTAGGGCTGTAAGAAGCTAGGAGAGAAAGGAGAATGAGAATAGGAAGGGATCAACGGGAAAAGAGAGCAGAGGGGAGGAGGAACGCCCAGAGCCTGAGACCGTATTGTCTGACGAAGAAGAGGACGATATAGTGGGGGTGACTACCAAGGGGTGCAGTTACGGGCATTCCAAAGGTGCAAGCCCTCGACCTTCGATGGAAATGGCAATATTGCAGCCGCTCACCGCTGGGTAAGGGAGATGGAGGCGGTGCTGGAAATCAGTGAGTGTCGCGAAGACCAGAAGGTGAAGTTCGCGACTCACTCCTTTGTCGACTTAGCGTTGTGTTGGTGGGACAACATCGTCCAAGCTGAGGGTTCTAGGGCCATCGGGAAAATACAATGGAAGGAGTTGAAAAAGCTAGTAATCGAGGAGTTTTGTCCTCACCGAGAACTTGACAAGATCGAGAGGGAGTTCCTGCAACTCGAGGCAGGAACCATGACCCACCATCAGTACACCACCAAAATCAATGAGATGGCGAGGCTGGTACCAGATCAGGTGACGCCGGTGTCTCGAAAGATCAACCGGTACATTCGGGGACTGCCAGCTGACATTTGCAGGCACTTGATCGCTGCTCTACCGAGCACCTTTAGGTCGGCAGTGGATTTGGCTGGTAGGCTCTATGATGAGAGAGAAGTGACGGTGGTGGAGGTGAAGAAAGTCGGTGGTAGTGACCGGAATTGGAATGGGAAGCGGTTCGGGCGTGGTGGTTTTACCCCGAATAACAAGAAGATGAGAACAGATGACCGTAGGATAGGGTCACCAAGCTCGGGACCCAAGAGATGTGGCAAGTGCGGGAAGGAGCATACGGGAGAGTGAAGGATGGGGCTCAACGTGTGCTTCAAGTGTGGAAAGCCGGGCCACATCTCTAGAGACTGTAGGCCGTTGAGGTGTTACAACTGCGGCGAGGAGGGCCATATGAGTAGGGACTGCAAGAAGCAGAGGGTTGAGGGTTCCGGTGCAAAGAAGACAACCGGAACTGAAGGGCCGAAAGCTAGGGAGGACCCCGACGTCATGTCAGGTATGTTTCTTGTGAACCAAACTCTTGCCTCTGTGTTATTTGATTCTGGTGCTAGTAGAAGTTTTATTTCTGATGCCTTTTGTGCTAAGTTGCCCATTAGGAGTAGGAGTATTAATGAGCCCTTTGATGTTGAAACTGCCATAGGAAATTCTACCAGGATTTCTGAGATGATAGACGACTGTGACATCGAGTTAGAAGGTCACAAGTTTCCTGTTAGACCATTCATGATGACCTTAGGCGGTTTTGACGTAGTCCTAGGGATGGATTGGTTGGCGGATTATGAGGCGAACATCATGTGCTGCAAGAAGTTAATCAAACTGACGGCGCCTGACGGGAGTTTGGTGACGATTTACGGGGATCGAGTCACGACTATCTCGAAGGTGATTTCAATGGCGGTAGCGGGAAAGTGCATGAGACGTGGATGTAGTGCCTATTTGGCCTAGTGAAGGATGTGGATACATCAACGCCACAACTGTCGGATGTGCCAGTCGTGTGCGACTTTCCGAATGTGTTCCAGAAGATTTACCAGGTGTACCACCGGACCGTGAGATCAAGTTTCAAATTGACTTGATACACGGTGCTCAACCTGTGGCTAAGGCACCGTATCGGTTGGCTCCGACAGAGATGAAGGAATTAATGGAGTAACTGCAGGAGTTGCTCGATAAGGGGTTCATCAGACCGAGTATCTCTCCTTGGGGTGCTCCGGTCTTGTTCGTAAAGAAGAACGACGGTAGCATGAGAATGTGTATCGACTACCGTGAATTGAACAAGTTAACGGTGAAGAATCAGTATCCATTGCCGAGGATTGACAACTTGTTCGATCATCTCCAAGGTGCCAGTTGGTTCTCCAGAATAGATCTTCGATCTGGTTACCATCAGTTGAAGGTAAAGGAGCAAGACATTCCTAAAACAGCTTTTCGTACGCGTTATGGGCATTATGAGTTCCTTGTAATGTCTTTTGGTCTAACGAACGCGCCAGCTGCTTTCATGGACTTGATGAATCGAGTGTGTCGGCCGATGTTGGATAAATCAGTGATTGTGTTCATTGATCATATCCTGATTTATTCGAGGAGCGAAGAAGAACATGCCGGTCACATTCGGGAAGTGTTGGAGACGTTGAGAAAGGAGAAGCTGTATGCTAAGTTCTGCAAGTGCGCATTCTGGTTGCGCGAAGTTCAGTTCTTGGGTCACGTGGTAAACCCAGAGGGGATTATGGTGGACCCGGCAAAGGTGGAGGCGGTGATGCAATGGAAGTCTCCAAAGACGCCATCCGAGATCCGTAGCTTCTTGGGGTTGGCGGGCTATTACCGACGGTTCATCCAAGACTTCTCCAAGATAGCTTCCCCGTTGACTAAGCTGACTCGTAAGGATGTGAAGTTTATATGGGGTCAGAAACAGGAGAAGGCTTTTGAGGAGCTAAAGGCAAGGCTGATGCAAGCTCCTGTCCTATCGTTGCCCAAGGGGAGCGAGGATCTGGTGGTGTATTCAGATGCTTCGTACTCAGGATTGGGTTGCGTGTTGATGCAGAGAGGCAAGGTTATAGCCTATGCATCCTGGCAACTGAAAGTTCATGAGGTTAATTATCCTACTCATGACTTAGAGTTGGCGGCGGTGGTCTTTGCATTGAAGATCTGGAGGCACTATCTATACGGGACGAAGTGCACAATCTTCACGGATCATAAGAGCTTGAAGTACTTCTTCAAGCAGAAGGACTTGAACATGAGGCAGAGACGATGTTTGGAGCTCATAAAGGATTATGATTGCGAGATCCACTATCATCCGGGCAAGGCCAACGTAATGGCAGATGCCCTTAGCCGGAAGGAGAGACCCGAGCCGATCCGTGTGAAGGCGTATCAATTGATTATGACCTCTGATGTGATGGTGCAGGTCAAGGAGTTTCAAGATGAGGCATTGAAAGAAGATCATCTTAACTCTGAAAGGATGAGGGGCTTGGTTGCCGAATTGGGGGAAAACACTCTCGGTGTTAGGACCCGATATGGGCGGATATGGATTCCCCGTTACGGAGGGTTGCGGGAAAAGATTCTGGATGAAGCTCACAAAACCCGATACTCCATTCATCCCGACGCTACAAAAATGTATCAAGACTTGAAGAAGGACTATTGGTGGCCGGGCATGAAACGCGACGTGGTGGAGTACATGAGTATGTGCCTTACTTGTTTACAAGTGAAGGCGGAACACCAGAAACCGTACGGGAAGATCCAACCGTTGGATATACCCGAATGGAAGTGGGAGCACATCACCGTGGACTTCATTACTAAGCTACCTCGCACGTAGAGGGGATGCGATACTATTTGGGTGATTGTCGACCGACTAACAAAGAGTGCCCACTTCCTACCGATCCGCGAGACGTATTCATCCGAAAGATTGGCGGATTTGTTCATCAAGGAAATCGTGGCTCGTCATGGCGTGCCGGTGTCTATCGTGTCGGATCGTGACACCCGGTTTACATCGAAGTTTTGGAGGAGATTCCATGATGCTATGGGGACGAGGCTACACATTAATACAGCATATCATCCTCAGACGGACGGTCAGTCTGAGAGGACGATACAGACGCTCGAGGATATGCTTCGAGCATGCGTGATCGATTTCGAAGGAAGTTGGGATGATCACTTACCGTTAGCAGAATTTTCATACAACAATAGCTACCATGCCAGTATTGGCATGCCTCCATATAAGATGTTATACGGTCGGAGATGTAGGACGCCCGTATGTTGGGGAGACATTGGGCAGAAGGAGTTAGGAGGTGTTGAGGTCATCGAGGCTACGACGGAGAAGCTAGAAAGAATCAAAGCCTTCATGAAGGCGGCAAAGGACAGACAGAAGTCGTATGCCGACAAAAGGCAGAGACCAATTGAATTCAACATAGGTGATAGAGTAATGTTAAAGGTTTCGCCTTGGAAAAGAATCATACGCTTCAGAAAGCAGGGCAAGTTAAGCCCGAGTGTAAGGGAAAATCAGTTGGATTACAATATTGTTTTAACACGTACTCGATGAACAACTTGCGGTTCGCGTGAAATGATTTCGCGCGACAAAATGCATGTTGATACAGATCGCATGCGAATAGAAGAAAAATATGGTAGCCATGCAGGTCGCGCGAAATAGAAATCAAGAATACATATGCATGAGATAGTGGATTCCACGTGGAAAAAGGTGAAGCATGCAATCATGCATGCGACGCGACAGTGAGTAGTGGATCTGAATGCAAGCGAATTCTTCTAGTGCATGTATATATATGTTTCGTTATTAGTTAGTGGAGGGGTGTGTGCCATTTATTCTATTAACCGAGAGTGCAATATTATTTTAGTTTGTTTTTGCTCAAGTTGCCCCCATCCAGCAACTACCAGTTACTAAACTCAGAAACATCGGTTGCCCACATCCAACAACTACCAGTTTCTCATACTCGGTAACGTCGGTTGCCCACATCTAGCAACTACCGGTTACCATACCCAGAGACGTCGGTTGCCCACATCTAGCAACTACTAGTCTCCCATACACAGTAACGTCGGTTGCCCACATCTAGCAACTACCGGTTACTATCTCTCATCTAGTAGGATGCCAAATAATCATCTAGGGTCGTCACCACAAGATTCACAAAGCTGAGTGATACTCATCACTCCTATCAAACTGTACAGTTTCACACTCAGGCATCTTACCCTAACTGGCCTGTTGAGATTACATCATATTACCATTTCAAAAACATTGACAGGATCTCAGCCTCTCGTGTTGATCAATTAGATTATGTTTGCAGCGGATTTAGCACATTAATTAGCAATTAAAGCAAGAACATAAGAGATATTGCAATTAAAGCATAAACATAGAGAGAGAAGAGTTCTGCGAAGCAATAAATGTTCTATTGGTCGCACGTTTCGGCATTTAAAACTGTATGGCTTGCCATCCTTATATAGGAGGCAAAAGCATGGTAGTGATGTCCTTTTCTGACATCACTGAATATTCAAATTACAGCTGTCAAAACATAAAACTACTGAAGATGTCAACAGCTGACATCTTCTTACAAAAGTTCCTAAGTGCTGACAAAAGTAAACTACTGAAATCCTACAACGACTGAAGAACAAACTCTTCAGTCGTTTATAACTACTGATACTATAACAACTGAAGAACATGCTCTTCAGTTGTTGTACAACTACTGAAACAAAATAAACTACTGAAAAAGAAAAACCACTACAACAACTGAAGAAGACTTCTTCAGTTGTTGTGACAAACTCTGAGTCTTCAGTACTTGGTCTTCAGACTTGGCTTTAGATGATATAACAACTGATGACTTCAGTAGATATCATCAGTTGTTGTCTTCAGTCTTTGTCTTCAGACTTTGTGCTTCAGTAGAAGGTCTTCAGTTCTTTAGTTCTTCAGCTTTTGATCTTCAGTACTTGTCTTCAGTACTTGAAGTCTTCAGTACTTGTAAGATCAGTACTTCAGACTTCAGTACTTGGTCTTCAGTACTTTAGAGTCTTCAGCTGATATTCTTCAGTTCTTTGATCTTCATACTTTGTTCTTCAGACTTTGTCATAACAGCAGAAGGCTGGAGCTAAGATGCTCTCGAGTTTGACATTCAAGCAAGAGAACACAATAGCTGATGAGAGTCTTCAGATGTTCTCTAGTCTGACATTCAAGCAAGAGAACATTGTAACTGAGGGAGTCTTCAGCAGTTGTAGCAGTGGCATGTGGGACTTAGAGGTTTTCCTGATCTTGGCTCATTGGTTCTTTTGGTCCAACAACTCCCCCTGAACCAATGCAGCCAAAACCTCTAATTATTGGATGTCCCACTTATTGGTGGCATAATGATTGGTCTATTTCCTTCTAGATCAGATTAGAAGTTGACCCAGATAAGCACTGGCCAGAGAGGTAGTCTCAAATGTTTGTTTGGCTAAGTATGGATGGGAGCTCTGTCTTGGGGAATTGGACACAGAGCTGTTGCCCCATCCATGAGATCTACCTCCCACGTACAAGCCGGTAGGATTCTCTACAGTAAGCCTGAAGAAAGATCAATTGTTCTTCTTTGGACAGGTCTTCAGGCTCACCTTCGAATAACCCCTCCCGACCGTACAGCTCTGAGAGGTACTTGACCTGTCTTCCATTTTTGAGCTCAAGTGTTGTGATTTGCCTATATGCAAACTCATCAGGGTTTTACCCTCTAACAACAAAGTGAGCTCATTCCGATGAAAATTCTCAAGCTTCTTATAGACCAGACCCTTCCTAACCACCCTATTATCTAGCATTGAAAAGGGTGATTGGCCGGCTCTATAAGCTTTCTCGAATTCATCTACTATTTCCCAGGGTGTTATTACAATAGCCACAGAGATCTCTTCATCTACGATTCTCTTTAGTTGGCTTTTGTATCTCACAGGCATGTCCTTCTTGACTATCCTGTGAGCCACCCTTGGGTCAGGCCAAGTTCTCACCCTCTCCCTTTCATATTGAAAGTTTGTCTGAGGGTGAATAAACCTCAGAGCTTCTCTCTGCATATTTATTATAGAGGTGGTAGCAGTATAACATTTGTCAAGCTTTTCAGCATTTCCTCATCATGTCTTTTCTGCTGTCCTCCTCTTCTAACTTAACCTTCACAGTGTCCTGCTGTGAGGTGGGATTGATGGTTTGTGGTTTGGCTTTGGGTAGAGGTATAACTGCTGAGAGTGGCAGGCTATCCTCCTCATCATCCTCTTCTTCATCTTGCAGCCTCAGCACCCTTTCTTCTCTTCTTCAAGGGTGGATCATTGGCTGCGGGTTTTGGTGGTAAGGGAGTTGGTTTTGTGGGTTGTGGTTGGGTTGTTAGTGTGGGAGTGTTGGCAGGCACTGCTAGCAGCCTAGAATAAGGGCTGGTTTGGTTAGCTTGACTAGCAGTGTCCTGTTCCCAGCACCGGCTTCAGATAAGGCCTCTGCGACCAGTCCCTTGTAAAATCACCAGCCGAACAAATCTTGGTGGTTATTGCCAAGAGTTTGTCCCTGGTCCATGCCTTAACATCAAGGACTGGTCTGCCCAGGTACTTCGAAGTGAACCTACTCATAGCCTCAAGTTTTTGTCTTTCCTCTTGGCTATGAGTAGTCCATCGGTACTCAATCTCTCTCCTCTCTATATTCCTGATCTCTTGATCTAGCAAGGCAGTGTCCTTGTCAAAGCCTTGCCTGAACAGCTGTTCAATGACTTTGTTCATTGAACGGTTATGTTCAGCATCAGCCTCCTTGACAAGGGCTGCTAGATCAGGATCAGCCACCTTCTTTCCCTCTCCCTTATTCTTATCAGTGATACTGAAATCCTTTTGGATTTCAGCCACTTCTATATGCTCTACCTCCCTCACTTTCCTCTTCCCCTTCTCCCTCACCCTACTACTCTCCTCAGCCAACTCCCTCTCTACCACCACCTCTTCTCTGCCTCTTTCTCCTCCTCTCCCTCTTCCTCTTGTCTTGCACTGATGTCTCCCCTTTTTGGGTGCATTGGTTGGGGTTTGACTATCAGCAAGAGCCTTAGATATGGCAACCTCCACCATGGGTTGTATATATGTGGGAAGCCTCTCATCAAGGGTTTGAATATTATATCTTTAAGGATTGGTGTGATGAGAGGCAGGGATTTCTGGAGGATAGCATCCAGCTGCTCAGGGGGGTTCTGTCCTGAGAGCTAGTGCCAGAAGCAGGGGCTGGTGGCTGAGTTTGTGGGAGTGGCTCAGTGTTTGTGATACCTTCGGGTGAAGGTGCCATCTGTGGGTAGTGGGGCAGATGGAGATGGACTTCTATCCTGAGTCATCTGAGCAAGCAGCTCTTTGAGTCTGCTTATCTCATCCCAAGGATAGTGTTTTGAGTAACTACATCGTAGAAGAAGCTCAGGTCATCATCAGCATGAGCTGAATCACCTGACCTCCTGACATTGTCAGGATGAACATGTCCTGAGTGTGGCTCAGTAATGACATGTGCCCCTTTGCTTGGTACTGGGGACTTCTGGCCTCAGGATTGGATCCATCATCGGCCATTGCCTCTGGATGAGGTCTTAGAGATGTTACCAGCTTCACCCTGCTCAGATGTTGATGCAGGGGAAGTGGCAGCCTCACCAGATTGTTCTCTCTCCCTAGCCACACTGGGAGAGTGAACTGATTCTCTGTGCTGTGGGCTCTGATCAGCACTTGTGCCCACCCCTCTTCGGTTGGAGTCTCCCCAGTGGTAATAGGTTTCTGGGGAGAGGGTGGAGTGCTCAGATCATCAGCACTTTGGCTATAACCATGTTGGGCTTAGTGGGGCGGTCTCCTCTGTATGTGGGCTAGAAGCAGTATGCACATGGGGAGGACTGTGCTCTTCAATGGCAGCCTCCTCAAGTGAGGAAGACCCCAGTAATGTGGTTGCCCCAAAATTGGTTGCATCAGGCTCCTGTTGAGAGGAAGCCTGTGCGGTTGTGGTGGGTGGAGTCGTGGTACCTGCTGGGAGAATCGAACCAGCAGGCACATCCTGCCTTTGTGTGGCAGGGGCATCCTCAGGGGACTCATCTCCCTGAGTAGCCTTGTTTGGCTTCTTTTTGGCTTTTGGCTTGGTGGGACTTTGGATTTGGAGGTGGAGGCTGGGGTTCCAGCTGCGTGGGTTTTCGCAGCCGGCCAGCCTGTTTGAGTGTGTGGGGTCAGTGTTGTGCCTGGAGTATACCTCAGCTTGAACAGCCATGGCAGGGACCCCAGTGCCAACTAGTCCCTCAGCCTGAAGCTGGTATTCGATCATGGCCATTATGAACCGTGGATATAAGTTCCACGGTTAGAAAAAGGTTTTGTGGCCATGTCCTTGAGTTCCAAAAATAAAAGATCAGTAAATTTAAAGGTTGTTTCTCAAGGATAGAATACAATACCGCTGCCACCTTGTGGACATCTGGTCCCACGAAAGGTCTTGGGAGCCAGACATACATTCACCATGTGGAAGATCAAGCGTTGAGGATCAGGAAAGTGTTTCTTCAACAAGGTGGAGGCGGAGAGGTTACCCTGATAGTCATGAGATGTGAAGGAAAGATCAAGGGTACCTTTGGGTAGGAAGTTGGGTGAGTGGCATCATCCAGCTCTAGGGTTTGGCGTAGGCAGCTGGAGTGATAACCACGGTTTGCCGTTGACGGAGGACCGGAGGGAGACCTCGGCATTCTGCTCTCCGGTTTGGACGGTGACATTGGTCCAAACTCCGTCAAGGAGTCGGTGTATAGTGTGGGTTCAAGAGAAAAGCCGTTTTGTATGGTGAGTCATGCATAAGATCAACGGCTTGGTGAAATTTTGGCCATAATGGCGATTTTGTAAGGTGGGCGACACAGTTGTGTCGAGGTTTCAGTTGCATGTTCGCCATTAATGGTGTATGGGAATTTCAGAGGTTTGTAAGATTAGGTCAAGTGAGGAGTGAATGCTCTGAAAGTGGGGTATTTATAGGGTAGGGCAAAGGTTGAAAGAAAACTACTGAAGGTTTTGGTGTTAGTTATCAGTTGTTGTAACAGCTGATGACGTGGTTTTAACCTTCAGTGGTTGTAACATCTGAGGACTTGGTGTTAGCCTTCAGTAGTTGAAACTACTGAGACCTTGGTTTTGCTCTTCAGATGTTGGGAACGTCTGAAGAGTTACTGTCAGTCTTCAGTAGTTATGAACTACTGATGACCTAGTATTCTTCTTCAGACGTTGTAACAACTGAAGACTTGGTGTTAGCCTTCAGTAGTTGTGAACTACTGAGATCAGTAGTTGTGAACTACTGAAGACATGGTATTGCTTCAGTTGTTGTAAACAACTGAGGACTTGGTGTTAGCCTTCAGTTGTGTGAACTACTGATGTCAGTAGTTGTGAACTACTGAAGACATGGTTTGTCCTTCAGTTGTTTGTATGAAACATCAGCTGTTTTATCAGCTGATGAGAAATTACTCATCAGCTGTTTCCGTCAAATCAGTTGTTTCATACTAGCCTCCACACTTACTCATCAGCTCTTTGGCTGATTTTCAGATGTTTCATCGACCCTTCAGCTCTTGTGAATATTATGCCTTCAGCTCTTGTGATCAGATGTCACAAGTGCTGATGAAATATTCTTAGAGCTGGTGAACAAATTTTGTCTTCAGTATTTGTGTAAGATTACACATCAGTACTTGTGAGCAAAATTTGTTCTTCAGTACTTATTTATTGAAATCATACATCAGTAGTTGTAATCCACTTCACTACATCAGTTGTTTTTCAATAAATAATGTACATCAGTACTTTGAGTCAGTTTAGTCTTCAGTAGTTGTGAAGGAGCTGAAGACTAAATTACTCATCAGTACTTATATTTGACCTTTGCTCTTCAGTAGTTGTGAACTAATAGTACCAGCATAGGTCAAATCATTCAAGTGCAGCATACCAAGCCTTAGTACCAAATTTGGAATGTGGCACTATCTAAAGGCTTAGTAAAAATGTCTGCAAGCTCATCAGCACTAGGCAAACTTAGGATCAATCAGACCTTTCTCATAGCAATCCCTGATAAAATGATGTCTGATCTCAATATGCTTGGTCCTAGAGTGCTGGACTGGATTCTTAACAATACAAAGAGCTGAAGCACTATCCATTAATAATGGAGTCTTAGTCTCAGTAATGCCATAATCCAGAAGTTGGTTCTGAAGCCAGAGTATTTGAGAGGTACAACTTGCAGCAGCAATATACTCAGCTTCAGCAGTGGATGTAGCAATTGATGTTTGTTTCTTACTCTGCCAAGAAACTAAACAATTGCCTAGGAATTGGCAACCACCAGAAGTGGATTTCTGGTGACTTTGCATCCTGCATAGTCACTATCAGAGAAAGCAACTAATTTGCATGAATGCCAGCTGAATACCAAAGTCCTAGTGATTGGGTACCTTGCAGATATCTAAAGATCCTTTTGACTGCAATCAAATGGGATTCTTTAGGTGCAGCCTGAAATCTAGCACAAGCACATGTTGAAAACATGATGTCTGGTCTAGAAGCTGTAAGGTACATCAAGGACCCAATCATACATCTGTAAAGGGTTTCATCAACCGCTTTACCTTTCTGATCAACATCTAGTTGTGTGATGCTGCTCATGGAGTAGAACAGGGCTTACAGGATTGTAAATCAAACTTATTCAGCAACTCTTTGGTATACTTGGACTGATGGATGAAGATTCCATCATCCAGTTGTTTGATTTGCAAGCCCAGAAAGTACTGTAATTCTCCCATAGCACTCATTTCAAATCTCAGCTTCATAAGCTTTGTAATTCATCACACAACTTTGGATCAGAGGATGCAAAGATGATATCATCACATAAATCTGAACAAGGAGCTTATGTTGTCCACAGTCTTGATGAATAAGGTTTTATCAATGGTGCCTCTAGTGAACTTATTCTCTAGAAGAAAGGTTGAGAGTGTCTCATACCAGGCTCTAGGTGCTTGCTTCAGCCCATAAAGAGCCTTATCAAGCTTGTACACCCAATCAGGATGTTTATTGTCCTCAAAACCTGGTGGTTGACACACATAAACCTCTTCTTTGATTTTTCCATATAGGAAGGCACTTTTGACATCCATTTGATAAACCTTAGACTGTGAAAGGCAGCATAAGCTAAGAACAGTCTGATTGCTTCCAGTCTTGCCACAGGTGCAAAGGTCTCATCATAATCGATGCCTTCCTCCTGTGCAAACCCTTGAACAACCAGTCTGGCCTTGTTCTTGACAATTTGGCCCTTCTCATCTGTTTTGTTCCTGAATACCCACTTGGTGCCTATAGCACACTTACCTTTGGGTAATGGAACAAGCTCCCACACTTGCTGTTTCTTGAATTGAGTAGCTCAAGCTGCATAGCTTCCACCCATCCATTGTCTCTTAAAGCAATATGATAGTTCTTTGGTTCTTGCTGACTGATGAAGAGAGCATAGAAGCAGAAGTTGGACAATTGATTCCTGGTTGAAACTCCAGCATGAATATCACCAATGATTTGTGAAGTGGGGTGATTCTTGAGCTCTTGATAAACTATGATATCTGTGCAAGTGTTGTAGACCCATCAGCAGCAACAGATGGTGATGGAGATTCCTGAAACCATGTAGAGGATGGCAGCTCAAAGAAGTAGAGCAAGCAGAAATCTCATCAGCATTTGTAGTGGATGGAGCTGCTGAGGCTACAGGAGCATCAGGTTCAGTGGAATTAGGCAGGTTGTCACTGAACTTGAAGAGGTGAGTACTGACTTCATCATCTCTCAGTACCACCAGGTGGAGATCTGTTGACAGGCTCAACAGATGGAGGTTGATAAGGAACATATTGCAGTATGTCCAGATCAAACAGCTCCACAGGGTTTTGTGGAATCTTGTCCTTTGGAGATTCATTGAACTTAACATGCAAAGTTTCTTCAACCCCTTTGGTTCTACAGTTGAAGACTCTGTATGCTTTGCAAGTTGATGAATAACCAACAAAGTACCCTGCATCCACTTACTAGCAAACTTATGGAGTGGGTGCTAGTGTTGAGAATGAAACAAGGACACCCAAAGGCTCTAAAGAATGAAATAAGAGGGCCAATGATGAAGAACTTCATAGGGAGTTTCATCAACCTCTTATTTACTAAGCTCTATTCTGTACATAGCAAGCTGTATTGACAGCTTCAGCCCAAAAGGTCAGTGGCAGCCCTGAGTCAGCCAACATTGACCTTGCTGCTTCAATGAGGGTCCTGTTCTTTCTCTCCACCACTCCATTCTGCTCAGGAGTTCTAGGAATGCTAACTGCCTTCTAATTCCCTTGGACAGGTAGAAGTCATCAAGTGTGTGGTTTCTAAATTCTGTTCCATTGTCACTCCTCACACACTTGACCTGTAGGGAATACTGCTTTTCTACTTGTAACACAAAGTTCATTATTGTCTTTGCTGCTTCATCCTTGGAGTGCAAGAAGAAAGTCCATACAAACCTGGAGTAATCATCCACAATTACCAGGCAGTATTTCTTCTTTGCCATGCTCATTACTCTGACAGGACCAAGAGATCCATGTGCAGAAGTTGTAAGCAGGCAGTGGACTTAGGTTCTTCTATTGAAGGGAATGAAACTTTGTGTTGCTTTCCTTTCAAGCAAGCAGTGCAGTCATCTTCACACTTGAACTCCTTCAGAGGCAATCCTCTTACTAAACCATGGCTTATAAGCTGATTCATGTTCTTGAAATTAACATGACCCAGCCTTCTATGCCATAGTGTAGACTCTTGAGGAGATGCCTTGGAGAATAGGCAAGGATGGCCTTTTAGATCCATCTTTTTGGAAAGATCTAAGGCATACACTCTTCCTGTCCTGTTGGCCTTCAGGAGAGTGTGTTCATCCAATGCCTTGTCAATCAAACTCAGAACTTTGGATGACAGAATCCTACAGTTCTGGCTTGTGAAAAGGGCAACATGGCCTTTGTCACACATTTGACTGACACTCAAGAGGTTGTACTTGAGATTCTCCACATGGTTAACATCATCAAACCTTATTTCCCCGTTGGAAACAAAGCCTTTTCCGACGATGTAACCCTTTGCATCATTGCCAAAAGAAACAAATCCTTTCTTTCCTTGAGAGTAGTCATTAAGAAGGGAGCTGCTTCCAGTCATATGCATGGATCCTCCACTGTCTACATACCAGATGCTTCTATGGCATGTTGAAGAACCCTGCAAACAACCATGTGTTAGTTAGTCTTGGAGACCCAAACCTGCTTGGCTTTGGGTCTGTTCTCAGCTACAGGTGTAGCACTAACAGGTGTTTGTGATTGACAGCTTGAGGTGAGAAGATGGTACAGAAGAGGAACCCTTGGCTTGGACTTCCTTTTCTGTGTTTCAACACAGGAGCATCTAAGTGGTTGACTCTTCCCACTAGCTGCTGAACCATCATCACCAATGTGTCTGATTCTGTGATAGGCTTTCAGCTCTTCAGACATATTGGAGTTTGCTGATGATGAGTTCCTATGTTGTACCATCTTTTTCTGAGCAACCTCAGCTGTTGCCTGAGTAATCCCTACCTTCTTGGATTTAACTTTGGCCCTAGGGATTTCAGGCTTGGATGTTGCCAGTACAAACTTGGTTTCAAACTCATTCTTCATTTTATTGATGCTCTCAGTAATTTGCTCCTTCTGTTTGAGTTTGGAACCCCTTTTGTACCAGCAATCATCAGTAAGATGATTGAACAAGCCACATATCTCACATGGCTTTTTCTTCATCTTATGCTGATCATCAGCTGAAGAGGATTTAACTGCTGAAGACTTGTTCTTCAGCTGTTTGTCATCAGTACTAGCAGTTTTCTTCCTAGTGACTGCTTTCCTGGTATCCTCTCTAGCTGTCTTCAAACCTTTCCTACTGTTAGTTTCTTCTCTTTAGTGCTAACAGTATTTGAGGTTTGAACTTCAGATGTTGTCACTTGCTCTCCAGTACCTTCAGTACTTCTAGTGACAACTCCTGAGTTGATCAGCCTTTTGTC
Organism: Flaveria linearis; assembly: GCA_024085815.1. Taxonomy (NCBI): domain Eukaryota; kingdom Viridiplantae; phylum Streptophyta; class Magnoliopsida; order Asterales; family Asteraceae; genus Flaveria; species Flaveria linearis. The sequence continues at coordinate 40,995 of JABSNV010000098.1, forward strand.
ATGTGATAGTCTATCTCTGATGATGCTGATTCAGAGGATAGTAAGTCACATGATGAGAAGGATTGGTTATTGCTCTCCCCATCAGATTCAACTTCTGCTCTTGAAATGAAGTCTGTGGGAGGAGCAGTGTGATTATAACCAATGCCAAACTTCACATTGGAAGCTGTTTGCTTGCTAAGAAGCATTTCAAAACCCTTGCAAGATTGCACCCATCGATCACACTCAACTTGGGTGGTTGCAAGAGTTTCCTTGAGGTCCTTGTACTTCTCTAGAAGTACATCTTCCCTAGCTTTACTATCTTTGATTTGGCAGTTGAGCTTGTAATCTCATCATTTTTATCTTTTAGAACAACCTCAAAATCAGCTTTTCTTTGGGAAATAGTGTGCTCAAGCTCAAGATTTTTATCTATTAAAGCTACATTTGCTTCTCTAATAGAAGCAAATGCTGCTATGCATGACTCTGAGCAAAGCTTGGCTTTTGCCTCAGTGGATACCTGAGATGAGGCATTGGATGATGACCCTTCAGCAGAGTCAAGGGCCATCAGAGCAAGATTTCCAAAAGGTTGATCACCACCATGTTGACCAGCATCTTGGAGTAGTGGTTCCTGACCAGATAGCTCTTCTGGTAGACTACTCCAGTCAACAGCAGTTGGGGTGAAAAAGCTTTGTTGTTGAGGTTGTGTGTGGTGATGAGATTGGGAAGAATGAGGCTCTGGAAGAGCATGAGGTGGTTGAGCCGGGGGTGCTTGAGGTTGACCAGGTTGAGGCATGTAGTAACAGGGGTAAGGATAAGGCATATGACCCTGTGGCACAAAATAAGCAGGTGGTGCTTGTGCTTGAGATGGATGGGGAGAACTGTAGGAAGGTTGCCCTTTGTGCTGTGAGCTATTGCTGGGAAAAGTCACAAAGTGCAGATGAGTTAGATCCAGATGATCTACACTCTCTTGCAAAGTGTCCAAGCCTTTGGCACTTGTGACACCTCAACTTGCTCTTGTCAAAACCAACTTTGGTTTTGCCAGAGAGTCCTGGGAATTTCCTACCAGTTCTTTTGTAGAACTTCTGAGATCGGATATTTCTCATTGCCATTTGGTTCAAAATATCCATCTCTTCCAGATCATCATCTGGAATGCCCTTCAAATCCTCCATCAAAAACACAAGTTGTCACCACCTCCTCCTGAACTACTGACACCAACAAAAGCTGTTCTGAGTTTGTAGAGAAATCAATATGCTCATCATAAGAACTTTCTGATGAAGCATATTCTGACTCATGACTTATCAAGGCAGCATTACCTTGGACAAAGTCATCAGCAAGTTTGCCAGAAGATGACAACTTCCTCTTTTGCTCTACCTCTCTCTCAAAAGTGAGTAGTTTCCCATGAAGTTGGGTGAGAGATATATGGTGTCAGCACTAGAGCGTAGGACAATGGTATATGTGTCCCATCTCTCAGGCAATGACCTGAGGAACCTGTTGTTCATCTGGCTTTTGGAGTACTCTTGTTTAACCATCTTCAGAGATTAAACAAGAGAACTCAAAACGCGGTCAGAGTTCATCACCCTTTCTATATGAGAAGTCTCATTGTTGGGCAAGGATTTCCCTATTGTTTTCTAAGACCGAATCAGTTCCTCCAATTGTTCCTTTAGAGCAACCCATAGGTCATGAGCACTCATGATGCAAGAGCCCTGAATATATCTCGTTTGGAATGGCCATGGCTAAAATTCCATGGGCTCTAGCATCAATTTCAAACAGCTTTAGATCTTCGTCCGAATACTGTTCAGGTTTCTTTGCAACCTGTTCATTAGATTCCGGGACGTTCACCATAGGCTTGTATGGCCCATGCACCACTGACTTCCAACAACCAGCACTGTTGACAGCCAAGTGGTGCAGCATACGTCTTTGCCATATGTTATACTCGTTCCTAACCAGCATCGGAGGCTTGGTTGCGGAACCAGTATTGTGAGGATCATTGGTTGGTGTTGTCATCTCAGGTTTTGGTCAAAACAAGTTTAAACACGACAATCGTAACTCAAAACCACCAAAGACCTCAAGATTTTGGCAACAGCAGAAACTCACTCTCTATGACTAACTCTTGCAAATTGCTAATTCGATCAAACTGAGAGATCAAAAGAGCAGTTTCAAATGATCAATGGTAAGATCGATCAATGATTACCTGCTCTGATACCATTTGACAGGATCTCAGCCTCTCGTGTTGATCAATAGATTATGTTTGCAGCGGATTTAGCACATTAATTAGCATTAAAGCAAGAACATAAATAGTATTGCAATTAAAGCATAAACATAGAGAGAGAAGAGTTCTGCGAAGCATAAATGTTCTATTGGTCGCACGTTTCGGCATTTAAAACTGTATGGCTTGCCATCCTTATATAGGAGGCAAAAGCATGGGGTAGTGTCCTTTTCTGACATCACTGAATATTCAAATTACAGCTGTCAAACATAACTACTGAAGATGTCAACAACTGACATCTTCTTACAAAAGTTCCTAAGTGCTGACAAAAGTAAACTACTGAAATCCTACAACGACTGAAGAACAAACTCTTCAGTCGTTATAACTACTGATACTATAACAACTGAAGAACATGCTCTTCAGTTGTGTACAACTACTGAAACAAAATAAACTACTGAAAAGAAAACCACTACAACTGAAGAAGACTTCTTCAGTTTTGTGACAAACTCTGAGTCTTCAGTACTTGGTCTTCAGACTTGGCTTTAGATGATATAACAACTGATGACTTCAGTAGATATCATCAGTTGTTGTCTTCAGTCTTTGTCTTCAGACTTTGTGCTTCAGTAGAAGGTCTTCAGTTCTTTAGTTCTTCAGCTTTTGATTCTTCAGTACTTGTCTTCAGTACTTGAAGTCTTCAGTACTTGTAAGATCAGTACTTCAGACTTCAGTACTTGGTCTTCAGTACTTTGAGTCTTCAGCTGATATTCTTCAGTTCTTTGATCTTCATACTTTGTTCTTCAGACTTTGTCATAACAGCAGAAGGCTGGAGCTAAGATGCTCTCGGTTTGACATCAAGCAAGAGAACACAATAGCTGATGAGAGTCTTCAGATGTTCTCTAGTCTGACATTCAAGCAAGAGAACATGTAACTGATGGGAGTTTTCAGCAGTTGTAGCAGTGGCATGTGGGACTTAGAGGTTTTCCTGATCTTGGCTCATTGGTTTTTTGGTCCAACAAACATTTCTTTTACTTATTGCCAATATTATCACATTCACTCACACCCCACACCGTCTTTCTTTTAGCACCAGTTTAAACATATTTTCATTAATCATCACACCCATCCGACCCTTGGAATCATTACCATCAGTAATGATTAACAATGTTCAGAGGACTATCTTTTACAACCTACCTGACTCATTGCAATCATTACCATCATGTAAGATTAACAAGTTCATGTAATCATTTATTACCCCCACTTTCCCTCTACCGCTTGACAAACTGTTAGAACCTTACCATCTTACTATCAATTCTGGTACTAAAACATTCAATTCATTTATCATTATGTGTGTGCTAGCCCGAATGTTAAACCCAAACATTAAAAAGGGCTTAGAACTCACTTATCAACTTTCTCACGACAAGCTACACAATCCACGTACACGAGGTAACTAGTCCCTCTAATCAAGGTATATCTAAGCAATAAACCCTGATTCAATAACTTATTCCAAACAGCCCTCATGCGATTGAACACTTATGCGAATGAGCATTCATGCGACTAGACCTATGCGAATGAACCATGCGACTGAACCTTCAGTCGTACGACTAGCCGTTCATTCGCACGATTAAGTTCTCATTCGTATCCTGTGCTCACTCGTCTTCATTCGGTCTTCCAACCAGGCGACTGGGTTTCATCGTACGACTGAACCTCTATTCGCACTCAGTCGTCCGACTAGACTCTCATTCGTACGACTTGGCATGCGATTGAGCCCATTCGCCTGAAACGAATCAGCAGCTGTGTTCTTGATGTTTTTGATCCAAACTCACTCAAATTTGAGTTTTAGCCATCCAAATCATACCATATTCAAAACAGATCTATACACATCATTTATAATGGTTTTAGATCATAATTTCATCAAAACTTCATAAAACTTAGATTTGAATTTCCGGATTTTAAATTCAGAAATAACCAGACCAATTTACTGATTTAAACAGGTTGTTGGATCAAACTCAATCATACCCACAACTTATAACATCTCCGGATTAATCCGTGATGTTCCAAAACTTACCAAAACGAAGTTCCGCCTAATCAATTTCGTGAGAGCAGGGTTTTGGGTGTGAAGGGGACAAGAGAACAGAATAGGTGCAGATAGAAATCTGCCCTGAACCCCTGCACCGCCCTACTTATCCATACACTTCAATTTAACCGCCTCATCTTCAGTCGCACGACTGAACCATTCGTACGACTGAACCGTGCGACTGAAGCTCATACGCCTACGATTCGTACGACTGAGTCTCAATCGCTCATAAGGGGTGCGACTGAAGTTCATTCGCACATAACTTACGCGACTGAACACTTAAACACTAAAACACCTCAACTTAATTTAATTAATTATAACTATAATATAATTTACAAGTCTGATTTAGAAACCGGATGTTACAACTCTCCCCCCTTTAAATAGGTTTCGTCCTCGAAACCAGCTATTCAAACAACTGGGGATAATCTCTCTTCATCTCCTCTTCTGATTCCCAAGTGAAATCAGACCCCTTTCTATTCGACCACTGCACTTTAACTAACTCAATAGTTTTATTCCAGCCTTTTCACCTTTCTGTCTACTATAACAGTAGGTTTCTCAACATACTTTAACTTATCATCCACTTCTATATCATCCAAAGGTACATAAGCATTCTCATCAGCCAAACACTTGCGCAACTGTGATACATGAAAGGTTGGGTGAATTCCTTGCAACTGATCGGGTAATTCTAATTTATAGGCCACTTCCCCAATCCGTTCTATAATGCTAAACGGTCCTATAAAACGAGGACTCAACTTTCCCCTCTTTCTGAATCTGATAATTCCCATCTAAGGAGATACCTTCAACATAACTCTATCTCCTACTTCAAACTCTATATGCCTTCGCCTTTTATCTTCATAAGACTTCTGTCGATCCTGAGCTGCTTTAAACCGAGCTTTGATCTGATCCATTTCTTATTCGTAGCTTGTACAATTTCCAACTGCCCAACTCTTTCTGCCCACTTCTCCCCAACATATGGGACTCCTACACTTCCTGCCATATAACATCTCATAAGGGGCTCTCCCAATCGTAGAATGATAACTGTTATTGTAGGAGAATTCAACTAATGGCAGATGACTATCCCAACTACCATCGAAATCTATAACACAAGCTCGTAACATGTCTTCAACTGTTGGATAGTCCTTTCAGTTAACCCATCAGTTTCTGGGTGAAAAGATGTGCTGTGTAACAGACGAGTACCCATATCTTCATGAAACTTTCTCTAAAACCTCGAAGTGAAACGTGTTTCTCTATCTGACACAATAGACAATGGTACCCCGTGTCGAGCAACAATCTCTCGAATAACATTTCTGCTAACTTCTCAGTTATACGTCTCTTTAATTGGTAAGAAATGTCCACTACGTGTCAATCTATCTACTATGACCCAAATGGTATCATAACCTTTAGCTGTACGCGGAAGCTTAGTTATGAAATCCATTGTCAATTCTTCCCACTTCCATTTCGGGATTTCTAAGGGTTGAAGCTTACCATATGGTTTCTGATGCTCAGCTTTAACCTGAAGACACGTCAAACACCCATTTACGTTGCATCACATTAAACTTCATACCGGGCCACCAATATTCTTGTTTAAATCTTTACATCTTAGTAGCACCAGGATGTATAGAATATCTGGACTTATGAGCTTCATCTAACACTAATTCCCCATCTTAATCGGAACCCATATACGACCACATTTTATCTTAACCCCAAACCTATTTTCTTCCAGATCCTTTGTTTGACCCTTCATTCGTTCCTGCTTCACGTTCTCTTCTCTCAAGGCTTCTAATTGAGCTTCTCGTACTGATGCATAAAATCTGGGTTATCACTAACTTGTATGACTTAACTCGAATTGGAGGGTGTTCATTCTTTCGACTTAATGCGTCAGCAACCACATTTGCTTTACCAGGATGGTAAAGTATTTCACAATCATAATCTTTCACCAACTCTAACCATCTCCGCTGGCGCATGTCCAATTCCTTCTGATCAAAGAAATATTTCAAACTCTTATGATCTGTGTAAATCGTACATTTCACCCCATATAAATAATGCCTCCATATCTTCAAGGCAAATACCACTGCTGCCAATTCTAGGTCATGTGTCGGATAATACTTTTCATATTCTTTTAACTGTCTGGAAGCATAAGCAATTACTCGTCCCTTCTGCATTAAAACACAGCCTAGACCTTGATACGAAGTATCTGAATAAATCACCAAATCTTCATTTCCATCTGGCAACGACAGCACTGGTGATTGGGTTAACTTCTGCTTCAGTTCTTGAAATGCATTTTCTTGTTCTGGTCCCCAAACATTCTTCATTCTTCCTCCTCATCAGTTTCGTTAACGGGGATGCGATTTTGGAAAAATCCTGAATAAACCTTCTATAGTAACCAGCTAGACCCAAGAAACTGCGAACCTCAGATGGCGTCTTTGGAGGACTCCACCTCACTACTGTTTCAATCTTGGCAGGATCTACTAAAATACCCTCTGCATTGATCACATGTCCTAAAAACTGTACTTCCCGCAACCAAAACTCACACTTAGAGAATTTTGCATAAAGCTTTTCTTCTCTCAATCTTTCCAACACTTCACGAAGATGGCAGGCGTGATCTCCCTCATTCTTTGAATAAATCAGTATATCATCAATAAACACAATTTTGATCGATCTAACATTGGCTTGCACACCCTATTCATCAATCCATAAAAGCAGCAGGGGCATTCGTCAACCCAAAAGACATAACCAAAATTCATAATGACCATAACGTGTGCGAAACGCTGTTTTAGTATATCTTCTTCCTTGACTTTCAACTGATGATATCCCGAGCGAAGGTCTATCTTAGAAAACCAACTGGCTCCCTGTAGCTGATCAATCAAATCATCTATTCGTGGGAGTGGATACTTATTCTTTATTGTCAACTTGTTTAATTCTCTGTAATCAATACACATACGCATACTCCCATCTTTCTTCTTCACAAACAATACTGGAGCACCCCACGGGGAAGAACTGGGTCTAATGAAACCTCTTTCTAGCAAGTCTTCAGTCTGTTTCATTAACTCTTTCAATTCTGATGGAGCTAATCTATAAGGTGGTTTAGCAACGGCTTAGCACCCGGAACCAAATCAATTCTAAACTCAACTTCACGATCTGGAGGAATACCCGGTAATTCCTCTGGAAACACATCTACAAAATCTCTAACCACAGGAATGTCTTCTATTTTCTCACAGGCTTTTGGGAATCAATTACATATATCAAATAAGATACACACCCGCGGCTCATTAACTTATTAGCTTTTATCATAGATATTATTTTCACAGTTGACTCCTCCCTATCACCATATACATTAATCGTTTTCCCATCTGGTGCTCTTAATTGAATTAACTTCTTATTACATACAATATGGGCTTCATGGTTTGCCAACCAGTCCATACCCAAACTACATCAAATCCTCCTAACACCATAGGATATAGTTTAACAGGTAATCTATATCCGTCTAATTCAATATAACACCATCAATCATACTACTAATCATCACAGATCTATCATTAGCAGTTTCAACTACAAAAGCTACCTCTAATGGTCGAACTTCACATGCAAGCACAGGGCAAAAATCAATAGATACAAACTTCCACTTGCACCAGAATCAAATAACACATTAGCTGGAATTCCATTCACTAAAAACGTACCTGACACTACATCTGGCAACGCTTTAGCCTCACTGCTGTCATAGAATATGCTCGCCCCTTGGCCACACTCGATCCTTCTCCTGACCCTTTCATCGATCTAACCGGTTCAGGCTTTCTAAGTACCAATTTTGGACATTCGCTTCGAATATGCCCCGTTTCTCCACACTCATCATTTACGAGGACCTTCACTACATTCATTAGCATAATGTCCCCGTCTTTCCACATCTAAAACAATTCCTGCTACCAATCATACATTCTCCCTGGTGTAGCCTACCATATTTCCCGCAACGTGGTAACTCATTTCTGGCATTCCTCGGAAATTGAACCCTTCCGAACCTACTTTTCTTTTGGAAGCTTGGTTTCTCAAATCTTCTTTGCACGACAGTTCTTCACGCCTCCTTTTTTTCCTTCCGGAACAGCATTACTACCATAAACTTCTTGATACATATCTGCAGCTAAGTTTACTGTCAACTGGTAACTACTCGGAGCAGATGATCTAACCAACTTTCTGACTTCTTAAGGCAACCCCTGTGTATACCTCAAAATTTTCTTCTCTTCAGGAACTACCAAATGAGGCACCAACCGCGCATCTTCTCAAACTTAGACGTGTATTCCCTATGAGACATATTACCCGCCTGAAACTGCAGAAACTCATTTCTATTCGATCCATCTCGCCTTTCGGACAAACTTATCCGATACTAACTTTCTAAATTCAGGCCACAACTTTTTGTCAGTAGCCTCCTCGCCTAACGTCTGGATAATCGTATCCCACCAATACAAAGCCTCACCTACAAACGAGTGGGCTGCAAACTTTACCTTCTGATCCTCTTACACTCACTCAACTTGATCACGGCTTCCATTTCACGAAGCCATTTATAAGTGGCTACCACATCCATATCCCCAGAAAATCGTGGAGGATTACATTCTTTAAACTGCTATACGTAACTCCCTTCCTCTCACTAGACCCTCAGCTTTATCAACATTCCTACTTTCATCAGGTCTAGTTGTATTCAAGGCTTTACGAACCTCCTCAGCAATTGCATCACGGAATTGCTGCCGTCGTCATACTAAGCACCTCGGTGCTCTCATCAACATTTCTTTCCGAGGTTCCGCCTTGCATTCTTTCACTCTCCCTATCAGCCATAACCTATTAAAACGAGATCAGGATTATTTGGTACCCACATGTAAGTATGTAACCAGAATACTATAAGTAAAGTAATTATTAATAATGTTGGCCAAGTACTATTACTTGTTTACTTTACTTTTACTATTCTCGTTATTCCTTCTCATGATAATCCCATCACCTTATCTTGTTTTAATAAACTATTCTATCTAGCTATCCCTGCTGGCATATCTATTTTCTAGTTAAAGTCTAGTTATTATAACACTAGATCCCTTTAACTACTGCTCTGATACCAACCTGTGACGCCCTAAACCCGGCAGGGCACCGGAGATACGTCACGCAGTTGGATTAATATTTTAAACACAAATCAGAGCTTTCTATTATAGCGGAAGACTTTAAACACTAATATATATATTAACCCAACTTTTTAAAACATTTACATATGATTGTATTTAATTATACATTGTTAACAAGCCCTAAATCCTATGCCAGCAGTTGCTCGGGATAGCGTCCTCATAATCTCATACTTGCTTTCCTCTATTATTAGAGGATCCTTCCTTACCTAGCACACACAACATACTCAAAATATCAGATAAACTAGTGAGTTCTAATTTTTCATTAAAACATTAACAATATTTTCACACACACCACAGCTATCTTTTTATTTGCAATATTATAAATTCAACTTTTATCATCATTCTGTCCCACTGGACCTGTCCCATCGAACATCGGTTGCCCCATCTAGCAACTACCAGTTCTCCATACCCAGTAACGTCGGTTGCCCCCATCCAGCAACTACCAGTTACTACACTAAGAAACATCGGTTGCCCACATCCAGCAACTACCAGTTTCTCATACTCGGTAACGTCGGTTGCCCACATCTAGCACTACCGGTTACCATACCCAGAGACGTCGGTTGCCCACATCTAGCAACTACTAGTCTCCCATACCCAGTAACGTCGGTTGCCCACATCTAGCAACTACCGGTTACTATCTCTCATCCAGTAGGATGCCAAATAATCATCTAGGGTCGTCACCACAAGATGTTCACAAAGCTGAGTGATCGTCATCACTCCTATAAAACTGTACAGTTTCACACTCAGGCATCTTACCCTAACTGGCCTGTTGAGATTTACATCATATTACCATTTCAAAAACATTTCTTTTATTTATTGCCAATATTATCACATTCACTCACACCCCACACATTCTTTCTTTTAGCACCAGTTTTAACATATTTTCATTAATCATCACACCCCATCCGACCCATTGGAATCATTACCATCACGTAATGATTAACAATGTTCAGAGGACTATCTTTACACCCTACCTGGCTCATTGCAATCATTACCATCATGTAATGATTAACAATGTTCAGGTAATCAATTATTACCCCCACTTTCCCTCTAACAGCTTGACAAACTGTTAGAAACATATCCATCATTACTATCACAATTCTGGTACTAAAACATTCAATTCATTTATCATTATATGTGTGCTAGCCCGAATGTTAAAACCAAACTTTAAAAAGGGCTTAGAACTCACCTTATCAACTTTCTCACGACAAGCTACACAATCCACGTACACGAGGTAACTAGTCCTTCCTCTAATCAAGGTATATCTAAAGCAATAACCCTGATTCAATAACTTATTCTCAAACAGGCCCTCATGCGATTGAACACTTATGCGAATGAGCATTCATGCGACTAGACCTATGCGAATGAACCATGCGACTGAACCTTCAGTCGTACGACTAGCCGTTCATTCGCACGATTAAGTTCTCATTCGTATCCTGTGCTCACTCGTCTTCATTCGATCTTCAACCAGCGACTGGGTTTCAATCGTACGACTGAACCTCTATTCGCACTCAGTCGTCCGACTAGACTCTCATTCGTACGACTGAGGCATGCGATTGAGCCCATTCGCCTGAAACGAATCAGCAGCTGTGTTCTTGACGTTTTTGATCTAAACTCACTCAAAATTTGAGTTTTAGCCATCCAAATCATACCATATTCAAAACAGATCTTATACACATCGTTTATAATGGTTTCGGATCATTATTTCATCAAAACTTCACAAAACTTAGATTTGAATTCCCGGATTTTAAATTCAGAAATAAACCAGACCAATTTACTGATTAAAACAGGTTGTTGGATCAAACTCAATCATACCCACAGCTTATAACATCTCCGGATTAATCCGTGATGTTCCAAAACTTACCAAAACGAAGTTCCGCCTAATCAATTTCGTGAGAGCAGGGTTTTGGGTGTGAAGGGGACATAGAACAGAATAGGTGCAGATAGAAATCTGCCCTTGAACCCCTGCACCGCCCTACTTATCCATACACTTCAATTTAACCGCCTCATCTTCAGTCGCACGACTGAACCATTCGTACGACTGAACCATGCGACTGAAGCTCATACGCCTACGATTCGTACGACTGAGTCTCAATCGCTCATAAGGGGTGCGACTGAAGTTCATTCGCACATAACTTACGCGACTGAACACTTAAACACTAAAACACCTCAACTTAATTTAATTAATTATAACTATAATATAATTTACAAGTCCGGATTTAGAAACCGGATGTTACAAATAAAGTGGTTCCTCTTGTGTGTGTACAGTGGAAGCACAGGAAGGGATCCGAGTCTATGTAGGAGACTAAAGAAGAGATGAGGCAGCATTACCCTCATCTGTTTGAGGAATAGCAGGTTTCGGGGATGAAACCTAGATAAGGGGGTGGACTTGTAACACCCGGATATTTAAAAGATAATAAATGAATAATAAAAGTAGGAAATGCAAATTTAACCCAAGTTGAGGGGTTAAAAGTGTCAAAAGGACAAAAGGTACAAAACGTTGGTGTAAAAGGTGGGCATGGCCGCCCACCCTCCCTTCATAACCTTTTCATACGGTTTTTAGAGAGAGAAAGAGGAGAACATTCGGTTTTTGAAGAAGAACAAGAAAAAGCCGGATTTCAAGGTAAGAATTCGTGGGTTTATGTGTTCATGTTGAGTTCTTGTCTCGGTTATGTGCTTATGTATTTTATGTTCGTTGTGTGTGTTTTGGTGGGTTTAGGTGTTCAAACTCCTTTACAGTCGGGTTGAAGAAGTCTTGCCTGAAAGTTGTCAAAGGTGAGTTCTAAATCCCCTATGTTACATGTTTTAACTGATTTTGGGGCTGGATATATATGTATGTATGTTTTTATAAAGTTGGGTTTTCACACCCGTATGTATATTTGAATGTATATGTGGGTGGGTGTGATTTTGGGTGCATTTGATGTTTTGGTTATGATATGTATATGTTTTAGGATGCTTAGAATGTTAGAACTAAGTTTAGAACCTGATACAATAGAGTTTGGGACTGATTATGAATGTTGTTAGTAATAAGTCTGCTCATGCGCCTAGAATCGGCCCATGCGCCCAACAGGTTAAGCTAACTAAGTGTTTCCATGCGCCTAAGACTCCATGCGCCTAAACAGTACCCCATGCGCCTGAAATTTCCTTAGAAAATTTCTAAGTGTAGCTCATGCGCCTGAACAGTAGTTCATGCGCCCAGGATTTTTTGACCAGGAGCCTAAGTGTTGGGGCTCATGCGCCCCAATAGTATCCATGCGCCTGGACCTCCCTTGTGCCCAAGTGAGCTCATGTGCCTGAAAGGCTTATGAGTCTAAGTGTTAAACTGTTAAGTTTTTAATGAGGCGCCTGCATAGTTGAAATGCGCCCAGACAGGGCTCATGCGCCCAAATAGTGTGGTGCGCCCTTACCTGTGCAGTTAGGGTTTTGACTATTATTGACTAGGGTTTAAGAAATGCTCATTTGCATGATTATGCATGATTGTTATTATGACCCTTATCATTATCATTATTATCATTAACGAAGTGAAATATTAATGATGAAGAAAAGTGGAACGTAAATGATTAAAGAAAGTCTTGCAAGCAAATGTATGGAGGTGCACGGCCTTGTTGTCGTTAGCTCAACTGTGATGCGGGTTAGCTACCCCAAAGGATGCACACAGAGTCAATCGTTGGATTGATAAATGAGGTGAGCAACCTTGTTGTTGCAACAGACTCTTAGCATGCAATCTTTGAGATTACCAATGAGGTGAGCAGCCTTTTGTCGCAACAGACTCGGAAAGATAATGAATAGAGTACCCAACGAACGAATGATGAAGATAATAATGATATTACCTATGTCTACGTATGATGTGTGATCGCACGTAAAAGTAAAGAATGGTTCTTAAACGAAAGTAAAGTATGTTTTATTATAAAACTAGGACTCACTCAGTAACGCTGACTTTTATGCATTTCCAGTTGGCAGGTAATTCGTTGCTGGGGATGGCACGCGGGGATGGCTACTCGGCGGGGCAAGACTGACATCCATTCTCAATAGATATCACTGTTGTTTTGTAATGCAGTTAAACCATTATTTTGTAATCTGATTAAACCAAGGTGTATTGCTTAACAACAATGTTTATAATGAAATGAATGGCTTTGTTAAATTAATTCCGCTGCTTAAATTTGTAAACCTATAATGTTTTATGTAATTACTGCTGTGAATGACCAACTGTGAGGTCTTCGGGAACGGGGCCTTACAGTAATGATGATTTCGTTGTTTATTTGATGCCTCAAATCGTGGCCTCGGTTGCGTTCTTATGCAACGGGGTAAAGTCATAGCCTACGCATCAAGACAACTTAAAGTTCATGAGCGGAACTACACTACTCATGACCTCGAGTTGGGTGCGGTTGTTTTTGCTCTTAAAATTTGGAGACATTATCTTTATGGTACCAAGTGCCTCATTTTCACCAATCACAAAAGTCTCCAGCACAAATTTAATCAAAAGGAACTCAACATGAGACAAAGACGATGGGTTGAGTTGCTTAACGACTATGACTGCGAGATTCGTTACCATCCTGGTAAAGCGAATGTCGTAGCCGATGCTTTGAGTCGTAAGGATTACATTATGCTTCAGTGTGCCACCATTCAGTCTGATCTCAAAACCCGTATTCTGAATGCTCAGCAAACTTCTGTCACCGAGGGCAACTTGCATGATGAAATGTCTTGCGGTGCTGAACTCCAACTTGAGACTAAGTCTGATGGTTTACTATACTTCTTGGATTGTATTTGGATTCCCAATCAGGATGATCTTCGTACATTTATTCTTGATGAAGCTCACAAATCTTGTTATTCTATTCATCCTAGATCGGACAAAATGTTCATGAATCTTCGAAACCATTATTGGTGGCCCGGTATGAAAAAGGACATTGCTCTTTACATGTCCAAATGCCTCACTTGTTCTAAAGTCAAAGCTGAACATCAACGTCCCTCGGGTTTGCTTGTGCAACCTGAAATTCCCGTATGGAAATGGGAGAACCTATCTATGGATTTTATCACAAAACTACCTCGATCTTTGTATGGGTACGATAGCATTTGGGTCATTATTGACCGCTTAACTAAGTCTGCTCACTTCTTGCCTATACGAGAGGATTATTCGGTCAAGAAATTGGCCCAGATTTACATCGACGAGATAGTCAGTCGTCATGGTGTGCCTCTGAACATAATATCTGATCGTGATGGTCGCTTTATTTCTCGTTTCTGGCAAAGCCTCCAATCAGCTTTGGGTACTCAGCTTAATCTTAGCACAGCTTATCATCCTCAAACCGACGGTCAAACCGAAAGAACAATACAAACCCTTGAGGATATGCTTCGGGCTTGTGTTATTGACTTTAGGGGCAATTGGGATTCTTATATGCCATTGATCAGATTCTCTTGCAACAATAGTTACCATACCAGTATCAAAATGGCACCGTTCGAAGCTCTTTATGGTCAGAAGTGTCGATCTCCTATCTGTTGGACTGAGGTTGGTGAATCTCAAATAACCGGTCCCGAGTTAATTCAGGAATTGACTGATAAAATTCATAAGATTAGTGATAACTTGATTGCTGCTAGAAACCGTCAAAAGTTCTACGCGGACAAAGGACGAAAACCCATGGAATTCAATGTCGGTGATCTCGTACTTCTTAAGGTGTCCTTTTGGAAGGGAGTGATTCGCTTTGAAAAGAAAGGGAAGCTAGCACCTCGTTACGTGGGTCCATTCAAAGTTCTTGAGTGGATTGGGAAAGTAGCTTACAAGCTCGAACTGCCCAAGAGCTCAGCAAGGTTCATCCAACATTCCACGTTTCCAACTTGAATAAATGTAATGCTGAAAATGATCCCCAAGTCCCTTTCGACGAAGTTCAGATTGACGACACAATGCATTTTGTTGAGAGACCCGTGGAAATCATGGATCGTGAAGTCAAGCGTCTTAAGCGTAGTAAGATACCAATAGTCAAAGTTCGTTGGGAGTCTAAACGTGGCTCAGAGTTCACTTTGGAGCGTGAAGACCAAATGAAGACCAATTATCCTCATCTCTTCGCATCAGCCTCCTTCTGATTAAATTTCGGGATGAAATTTTCTTAAGGAGGGAAGACTGTGACATTTAACTCGTTAATTTTATAACCCGAACCCGAAACATTGTACCCGATAATAAATTATCAATAAAATATGCATTTATTTAGTAATTCGTTTGTTTTATAATTTATATTACTTATAAACCATTATTAAAGCTAAATTCATAAATAAATAATAAATGTTAAATTATTTTCTATAAATTAAATCTATTAAAGAAATGTTAGTAAAATTGAGAAAAACTATCATTCTATAAAGTTTATCAAGATTATGAAAGTTAACAAGTTGATTAACTCGGTTAAAAACTAAATCAATTGTTAACAAGAAATTCGGGGGGGGGGGGTTAAGTGTAAATAGTGAAACTTAAAACTATTTAATTAAACTAAAAACAATATGAAAGTGCAGGGGCTTAATGTATAAATATGTTTTGAACCCAACCCCCGCCTTCCCTTCCCCCGTTTTTCCGGCTAACCGGAGCCCAGCTCCGGCGACGCCGCCGCCGACATCAAAAATCTAAATTTTAACGCGTTCAACCCCTAAAACCGGTGCCAACCCTTCAAAACCAAGATTCGAACCTTCCTATGCTCATCAAATTGAACCTAGACTGCCTTAACGTCCATGTTCAACCGCGTTTCAGGATTTAGGAAACCCGAATCAAGAATCAATCAAAATCGTAATCATATCTCAATTATTCGCTTGGACTGATTCGTAATTGCATACGAAACCTAATGAAACAGCTATACATCGCTAAGACACAATTATCATACGCAAATTATTACCATTTTTGCTCGGTTTACAGCTGTTACTCGACGGGTACATTACACGTTGTCCCAACTTTATATTATGATACCAAATCATTCCTTGCACCGCCCTTAAGCTCTCTGAACCTTTGAATCACTTGCAAACACACACAATTTCACTGTTTGATTCGGTTTTTCCTTCTGCCTACTTCTCTTTGTTCGACATCTTCCTATCATCATACGTGAAGTTTTATTGAGGGTTAAAGACCTCAGGAGATCCACGAAGCTTCCCATAATCATCAATTTCATTTCATTCACAACTATTCTTGATCGTGATCTTGCTCACCGATTTACCTTTTCTTTAAATTCTCTTAATCCACGCGAGTGCAAGGTATGTATATATATTCAAAATGCTAGTATGACTTTGGGTAACAAAACCCCTAACATAATTCTGCTACTGATTACTTCGATCTTGATCAATTTGGTCAAGATCGAAGATTAGGGTTTATGCAATTTAGGTTTCAAGTTAATACTGTATATTATTAATAAAAATGAAACTTATTCAACAAAAAAAAACAATCTGGCCCAATGGTCAAATTCGCATGTTAAGGGTTGGGAGGTCACGGGTTCGACCCGGACAAACCCCTTTTTATTTTAGAACCGTTTTTTTTTTCATTTTAACTATTATAGGATCATTTAATTTATAAAATAATATTTTATAAGTACAAATAAACTTTCTAAACTCAATAAAATTACCCATAGCATTTGTAAGGTCTTATAAACACACTTTTAAAACTTTATAAATAAATTAGTTATGTAATTTATTAAATATCTATAAAACTCTCTTTAATTATGATTTAAATTTTCTGAATGGGTAAAAGATTTATAAACCTATAAATTCTAACAAACTATTTAATTATTAAGTATTTATTTCATTTTAACTAGAATAAATGTTACTAATCTAAACTAAAACCCAAATTCGTTATTTACCCTAATATACCCAATTTATTCCCATTTATATCTCGATCCTAAGACGCCACTTTCCTTAGGTTGATTGCTTGAGGAGCCGGGGTTTAGGACAATATTTTTTATTTATTTTTAACTATTATCGCTTTGCTAAAGGTGAGTTTCATAGTCCCATGTTCTTTTATTAATTTTGGGGGAAATCATGTTGTATCTATTTAAACTAAACGAGTCTTGATGTCTATAATATTTCAATTCATTATGAGCATTGTTATACTTGCATATTATTTATATGTGTTTGATTGCATTTTATTCAAACCACGATAATCGATAGTAGATCTATTTGGCTTGACAAACTCACCCTAGATGAAACACGGGTGATTGAGAACCTTTGAAACATTATAACTCTGTTTAATTCTTCGGGAATTAAACGTATAACTAGTCAACTAGGTTTGATTGTGCTTGTTAAACATATGTTACACTTATGCTTTTAGTTAACTTTGCATATGAGTTGAAATTTTGGGTCATATCTATATATCTATTTAAACCTATGATTCTCACCAGCTAGTTTATTTAGCTGACCTGTTTATTTTACGCATGATTTCAGGAAAGGCATAGGACCGTGGATTTGCATGCAAACTAGGATTTCTTGGACCTAGTTAATAAATTTGGACAATATGTTATTTAATTAATATGAATCTTTTTGTTGTTTTGTTGGGATATTTGTTTGGTTATTTATGAAATTTGGATTTGAATTATATTTAAACTTTAATTATCCCATGAGCTATTGAACAATCATATTAAGTCCGCCCCAAGGTTTCCGCCCATTGGGTCAGGGTATGACAGCTTTGACTGGACTTTTGGGTTTAGGCGTATACATTGGTTTGTCTAAGTATTCTTTGACATTTATGGGATAACCATTTTTTTATCTTTTCAAATTATGTTTCTACATAAATAGATGGTTTTGTTTCATGATTTGTGTTTGATAAAAATGATTTTATTTGTTATTAATGATTTTAAGTTCTTTTAAAATTGGTTTTGTCAAAGACTTAGGCATAATATGTAGTTATGATTATATGGTGGGGGAAAAGCCTTATAACCAATACCGATCATGTTGATATATGAAGAGGATAAAGCTACCAAAAAGTCAAGAATTCAGTATCGGCTACCAACTGCTGAATTATACCAAATGCTGATTTCAACTGCTGATAACATATGCTGAATGATTGCCGATCAGCATATGCTGAACAACTACCGATCAACACTTAACTAACAAGCTGCTGATTGACTGCTGCTGACCAGCACTAAACTCCACGAGCTAATGATTAATAGTTACAGAAGACAAGACTGTCTGTACCAACAGCTACTGTGTTCCGCCTTTTGGAGACAACATAATACTGAAGCTGCCTAACTCTCATATGCCGATTGTCTATCTTACTATACATTCTAAACATAGAATTGTTTATTCTTATTATTTAGATTTTATTATATAAAGTCCTCACACTTGTATAGTAGAGGCAAGCTTTGTCAAGCCACTTGAGTATCTACTGATTTACTCTTTGCACTCAGTTTTGATTAATTAGTTTATATATTAAAAGAATAAATTGTTCATTTATTTTTACTCAAAGTATTTGTGATTGTTAGTAAGTTGTTAACTTAGATTCCGCATTTGTTAACTTCCGATCAAATAGAGAAGTCTTGTTAATCCATAAAACCGATCCAACAAGTGGCATCAGAGCTTAGGCTCTTGATTTTCTTAAAGTTTACATTCAATGAATCACTTGTATTCTTTTGAACACGCTAACAAACACCACACTCCTTCATACCCATTTATCCTTTCAAAATAACTACTGTAGCATCTCAAGTAAGCATGACTTGAAAAATGAAATTCAGACCAAACCTCCTATGTTTACACCACATGACTATGATACTTGGAAAATTTGAATTGAAGATTTTCTAAGGAATCAAGATGTGAGGTTATGGCTCTCTATTCTGAATGGACCATATGTCCTCTTAGTTCAAGCAGCTGGTAAAGGTGGAGTCAAGATTCTCAAAGATCCCACAAAGTACTCAGATGAAGATATGAAGAAGATGGATACGGACTTAAAGGCTCTATGGCTGATCAGAATGAGCATACCAAAGAACATTGTCCATTGCTTCAAGAAGTTCACAACTGCACAAAAGTTGTAGGAAGCATTAAAGGCCAAATGTGAAGGAACTAAATACGTGAAAAAGAACAAAGTGATGTCTTAAAGCAAAAGTTAGAAAACATTGATTTCACTAGGGGAGAAACCATGACTTCCATATATCTAAGATATGTCAAACTGTTAGACACTCTAGATGAAGCTGGAGTGAAGATGGAGAATAGTGATGTTCTCAGAAAATTATTAAGGTCCCTACCTAATACATGGATAGTTTACACTGTATGCATCAGAATAACTAAGAATCTAAAGACAATGACTCTTGAGGAGTTATATGACATCCTGAGTGCTTATTAGATATAGATGGATGCAGATGAAGAATCACTTGGAAGATCTTCAAACCCCTTAAACTCATCAG
This sequence comes from Flaveria linearis, assembly GCA_024085815.1. Lineage (NCBI taxonomy): Eukaryota > Viridiplantae > Streptophyta > Magnoliopsida > Asterales > Asteraceae > Flaveria > Flaveria linearis. The sequence goes on from JABSNV010000098.1 coordinate 60,753, forward strand.
CTCTTTATGGCACCTATTCATGAACGTTTTCTCACACTCTCACTCCCAAGCCTATAAAATTCCCATGGTGAATCATCAAGTACCAATGATATAGATGGATGCAGATGAAGAATCACTTGGAAGATCTTCAAACCCCTTAAACTCATCAGCTCTTTATGGCACCTATTCATGAACGTTTTCTCACACTCTCACTCCCAAGCCTATAAAATTCCCATGGTGAATCATCAAGTACCAATGATCACCTACCCTGAATCTCCAACTGATAAAACTCAACCATCATCATCTTTTAGCAGATGGAATCAACAGACCTTACCATCCTTTTCATAAACCTACTCTTCTAACTCAACCTTTTGTTAGTGAATAGGAAAACTTCTATCATCTCTCTAAAAAAGTCTAGAATGCATTCATCCAAATGATCTTGAGGAAATGGATATCAACTATCAGATAGCCGTGATTTCCTTTAGGGCCAAACAGTTTCAGCAGAGAACTAGAAGAATGTTCTTGAGGTAGAGAAGGTCAGGTTTTGGATTTAACAAGAGTAAAGTAAAGTATTTTAACTATAACCAGCTAGGACACTTTGCTAAAGAATGCAAAGCACCTAAGTCAAACCCATCTCCCCTAAGTTTATCAAACTTCAAACAACCCCCAAACTATCAAAGTCCCTCTAGGTCTACCAACCAAAGACATTCAACAGTTATAGCCTCAGGAGAGAAGAGGTGATTGACTTGAGCTTTCAAGTAGAAGACAATTTGACTAATCTAGGCTTCTAAAGTTTCACCTATCAGTTGATTAAACATATTTGATTCTTTACTCAATATGTCTTTCTTTCTTTCTGTCATGTCCTTATTACCCATGAGTTGACTTTCCAAAGCATGCTATAAGACTTTATCACCCTTAAAGTTTCGATAACCATGTGAAATTTCAATGGATAGTGCCATGGTTCTTGATGCATGAGCCTTATCATCAAGTTTAGTATTCTTCATGTCTTTGTGCATGAGTGGTTAAGGTGGTCAATACAATAGTTTCATAGTGTCAGAAGAGTCAAAACACTTAACAGATCAAATAGTGAAACAGCTTATGATGAAATAAAGAACATAAGTAAAGAATAGAACAAGAACATAATAATATGGTTTCCAAGAATGATGTATATTGCTCTCAAGTTCTTACAAAGTGTTACAAAGCTTTAAGTGAAATGACAAGTACTTGAGACACTTTATACTACATCCTACAGTCGGCCATACTTTAAAGACCAACTATAAACACTAATCTAGACAACAAAATTAGTGTAAAGGTAAAAGGCAGATTGTTTTTTGACTAGTGACTATAACATGCCATAGCTCACATCCTTATCTAATATAAAACAGATAGAAGTAGAAAAGTAGAAAGTTACAGGCTCAAGATCTTAATCTACAGTTTGATAAAAGTATGGACTTTTCACCAACTCATATAAGTTGGTAAGTCTTCAGAGGTGGTAACGAAAAGTGGTTCAGCTTTTGTCAAAAGGAGATTCATAAAAGCATTTCTTCTCTATCTCCGGAAGAAATCAATTCTTAGCTTCAGAAGACTTTGTCTTTAAATCTTTGGAAGACTTCATCTTTGACTTTAGAAGATTTAGTCTTTTGGCTTAGGAAGATTTGATACTTAGTGTAATTCATTGAGTTCTATAAAATTTTCCAAAGTAACTTTTTTGTACTTCACATGTGTATGCTTAGAGCTCTTTGGTTGCATCAGCCTCTAAGTGTAATCCTTACTAACTCCCCCTAGGCTGATGCTACCAAAACTAAAGGCGAACTTTGGAGCTTGATCTTCATTTATTGACAGTCCTCATCAGAATCAAGACCATTCTCTTCATCATCAATTGGTCAAGATTCGTTAGACTTTCAAAATACCTTCTCACGTCATAGAGATATGTAGAGGAAGGTCAAGTATGTTTTGCCAAAAGTACACATCTTGACCCCCTTGATCTCTAGTGACATACCATCTATCTGGGTTAGTAGCAAACGCCCAAGATAGGATGAGTATCTAATCAACAAGAGGCTCTATAATAAGTGGACTTTATTGAGCAACCTCTTCTTAATCACCCTCTTCTTGATCACCATCGGGATGTTCTAACCCATCCTGAGAAGGCTGGCCTTGAGTACCAGATGGTTCTTGTTTGTCCTTCTCAGTTGGGTCCTTTTCCTTCACAAATTCAAAATGATAGGGATCAGGACCCTCCTATGGGTCAGAAGATGAAGCTAACTAAGATGCAGCACTAGGTCCGGGTTGTGTTGTATCTTGGGGCTCAACCTTGACCTTAGCTTTAGGTGCAACCGGACTTGGTGGAGATTGCAAGTCTACTAGCTCACCCTTCTTAATCTTCTACTTGATCGCTCTAATGTGTTCATCCATAGTGGATAGAGACATTGGATCAAGTCTCATTCAGGAAAAACTATACAACTTCAAGAATCTCATCATCATATGTCTATCAGTAGACTTCTTCTTATCTACTCTGATGGTGGCTCTATAGTTTGCTGCATCTTCCCTTATTTTTCCTCTTAGCACCTTTTCATCTTTTAACACTCCTTGCTCAAGCTGCTTAAGGTATTTAAATTCAATGTATTCATAGGATAAAGGAAGTAGCTTTGCTACCTGATACAGGCCTATGACACTCAGGTAGGTTATCATGTTTTGTCTGTCTTGTTTCTTACCTACCTGAGTTTGTTACTCAGTTGCCATAACCTCTACCTCAGGGCTTTCTTGAACTGGGGATATGGTATGAGCTTTGTAGAGTATTTTTCTTCTTCTTTCTTATTTAATTTTGAGGACCAACTCTGCATCCTCAGCTTTCTTCCTCTCCTTTGACACTTCAATGTCTGCCGGTTTATTAGTTCTTCTAAGGGAAGAGAGATGATTTTATCTATGTTGTAGTTCCTAGACCATAGAGAATTTAGTTTGGCTTCCCTCAACTCATCATCTTGAGTGTCCAGCTTTGGCACAACCCTAATTGCAGCTTTCATAAATCCAAGGGTCTCACTTGAATTCTCTTTATTATCCTTGATCTTCCTCTATCTCTCTTATCCTCCTCAATCTCCTCAGAGGTCATCTTCCTCTTTCCTTTATCAGTCACTGCCTTGTGTGACCTAAGGTGGAGAGAGCTTTGGTCTTTATTGCTTGGTGTAGCACTTGAGCTCTAGCCAGAGAGCGGCTGTGAGACACCTTCACCAGCTGATGCCTCACTAAGGGTACTAGGTGCTGAAACAGATACTATCTCAAGGTTTATAGGTTCAACTACTTGGCCTTTAACCAATGTTTCCCCTTTGAAGCTAATCTTAAAGACCACCTCAGTATCCACTTGACTAACAGTCTTTCCTGCTAGCCTCTGCCTATATAATTTTGAATTTTTCAAGCACCCTATCTTGAATCCTTTTAGCTAACCTTATAGCTTGCCTATGTTGACTTGGGTTGGCAAGTGGTAGGTCAACCAAATAAGTGCTCTCATAATATATCAAGTTTTGAAAGTTGAAGACTTGTTATTATCCCTGAGATCTAGACAGTACCAGGGCTTTTCTATCAGCATCATACCTCCATCCCACTATTGGATTTTCAGCAGGGTAGGATGAGGTATACATAGCCCTTGGTATGTCCTCCTCAAATAGGTTCTGAATCAGGGCATCCATATCAATGTGGGCCTAAAGAGGTTTTTGAGTATGGGTAACTACTAGTGAGGATAGTAAGTCCTCTATGTCCATACTTTAGGCAGAACTCCTAGGTTATCGTGATTATAAGTAGGATTTTATCCTCTTTTTTTGGTAGCATCACCCTCTTGCACAGGGAAGCTAAGTGTTAGGTCTACCACATACACATGTTCTTATGGAGCTAGTTAAGTTTGCCTCACAGGTCTCCCAGCTAACTTGCCCTTGAGATCGGTGATCTTAAATTGTTAATCAATGACCTATGTTTGTAAGGTATCCACCTGAGATTCCAGGTCACTTACCTTTAAAAGTAAATAGGTGTAGGTTTTAGACAATTTTTGCATCTTTAGTTGCAAATCCCCTCATCTTCATCAGAAGAATCATAGGGGGATGAGAGAATAGGACCAAAATTTTTTTACTCACCACCAGCTTGGAGTTCTTGGATGTTGGATTTCCCCTGCAGCATGACAACTTCAAAAGAAGTGTAAATGGTCATGGTTGAGTTCTTAATGTTGTAATCACTTGCAAAAGTGAGAGCCTCTTCCATATTGACTTTTGGAACATGTTCAGGGAGGTACACCTCAGTTGCGGGTGGATGATATGGGCTAGATATTGGTGATTCAGAAGCACTCATCTCTTCTTGAGCATGGGTGGAAAAGAGAGACTTATGGTACTCACTAAATCCCATATCTTAATCATCATATAATTAAAGCTTCAAGTGAAATGACAAGTACTTGAGACACTTATACTACATCCTACAGCCGGTCATACTTTAAAGGTCAGCTGGAAACACTAATCTAGATAATAAGATCAATGTAAAGTCAAATTAACTAGAATGCAAATACTCCACGATATGCAAAAATTTAAAGTTTTCACAAAAGGTTGCAAATACTCCAGTTTAATCAAGAAATTGTTTCTCAAGCCTTCAATCTCTAGAATCACTTAATTGAACACTAAACGAGCTTAATTAACACCAAATCCAAGCCAATTCGACACTGATTTGACTTAATTGTTCACTGTTTCAGTTGAAAACCACCATCGCGACTCAAAATCAACTTCACTTGCATTCAATTTCAATCTAACTGACACCGAAACCTACACAAGCCTCTCATCTATCACTGTCAACCTAAGATAACACCAAATTCACCTTCAATTCGTGTTTCTTGCTTAACCAAATCTTTTATTGAGCACCTAGACTCTGATACCAATTGTAAAGACTGTATTTCTGTAGAAATCACTCAACTATGATTGAGGAATGAAACATAAATGCGAAAACATTTTATCTTTAAGCAGACAACAAGTAATCAAATCAGAGAATTAAAGCAAAACAAGTAAGGTAAATAAGGTTTTCAGTAGTATATTACTCAAATATGTTTTCCTTAGTAATTACAGAATGTTTGAAATGAAAACTATTACAAATTACATCACAATAGAACTATTACACTAAAACATGAAGTTTTCGCATTATTATAGTCTCGCACCATGTGAGTTTTCGCATGGCATTTAGTTTTCGCTTCCTAGTAGTTTTCACACCAGCATGAAGTTTTCGCATATTAGAAGTTTTCTCATCAACCAAAACCAGTTAAAATTTCATAGTCCAAGCCTCAATTTGTGAATTTTACACATTCTTTATAAAGTTAATTTTAATTTTACTCCATGAGATATGACAAAACTAACCAATTTCCTTTAAAAATTTAAAAACATCAAATTTAGTCAAGAAATTTAGTCATTTGTTTCAATACTAGTCCAAAAGATTCGTTATCTTATATTAAAGTTATAACAATTGATGAAAAATTTGGATTAAAATTAAAACAATTTTTAAAATTTTTAAAATTAAATTAATGTTTTCAATCATTTGAATAAAAATAATTATTTTAATCAGAATTCAGTGAGCAAAGCAGAATTTAACTCATATTTATAGTGTAGTCATCAAATTTTGTATTATAATGTTTGTGCACAAAGTTTATTATATATTTTTTAAGTATTTATCATATAACCTCCTATGTTAATTAAACTTCTAATATACATTTATCAACTATTTATTTTCAAAAACTCATCATAAAATTTTTGTACTTAAATTTTTCCCGAAAAGTTCAATTAAATTATATCCTTATCCTTAATATACATTTTTCCCCTCACTTTAATTAAGTTTATAATATTTGAAAATCTTTTTTTACCCTTATCGTTTTAATATAAATTTTAAGCGGGTTTTAATCATTCTTATCATACGTTCGACATAAATTTTAGTTGAAACACTAACATACAGGTAATAAAAAATATAAAATGTCGCAATTTATCCTTCTTGATTTTATCCAGTGAATCGTTCTTTTTTCTACCTACTTCATGTCACAAATTTTATTTTTAACTGAAATTTATAGATTTTCTGCTGCATCGACACCCCGCAACAAAACACAAGTTTACGCTTATGAAAACCAACTTTCTACTTCTTAGATCATTTAAATGCAATTAATTAAAAAGATATAGTGTACATGTCTTTTCTTCGTGTCAATGTGATGCTAAAAAGCAAATTGCTGACTATTGACCAAACAAAACAAATAAGAAAGAAACTTTAGTTTAGGTACGAGTCACTTTTGGATGATATGGAACGAAAGGAACGAACGAGTATTTAATGATAAGAAGAGGCATCCGGTCCAGCTAGTGAAGAACATCAAGGCGACGGCTTATTTTTGGATCCGTAATAGATCTCGTTGGAAATTTAAGGATTGAAAAACTTGGTGTAATTTCCCTTTGAATTGATGTATCTTGTTTTTCACTTAGTCCTTGCTTTAAGGACTAGCGAGTTCTGTTAATAAAGTTTTCCTTAAAAAAAAAAAAGTTACGAGTCACTTTTTACTTTTATTTTTGACTCAAAAGTGAGCATGCAATAAAAAACTAGTTGCAATGGTCTTGTCATAATTTTATGTTCATGCAAGTAAAATTGTTAAATATATAATTAAATCTCTTTCTTATTTGAAATAGTGGAATTCTCCGAGTGTTTCGGCAAGAGTTCCATGCGAGAAAATTTTCTATGCGCACAAAACAGGAAATAAGTTGGTAATTTTAAACAAAATTTATAAAGCTAACATAAAAATAAACATGTCGTAATGATATACTTGGGATTTCATATATTATTTATCAAAAGTTATCAAAGAAACGCTAAATAGGATTGAATAATATATAATTATATTATGTCTAACGCGACTCGATGCTAAATAAATTTATATCAAAATCTAGAAAAATAATATAAAATGAATATTGGGTTCGAAACCTCAATGTGAAACGTATAAACGAGGACCATTCACACCGAATTACCGACAAAAGTATTTGAATATTAAAAATTAAATAAATAGATGATGAACATATAAGAAATAAGTATTTTTTTCTCCATAAAACAAAAAAATATTAACCAATAAAAATAAACACTATTTGCCCAAATGAAAAATGTAATGGTATATAATAGGTTATAATGGTTATTATTCTTCTCTACTCTCCATTTAATTAGGATTCTTTAAGTACCAAAGTTTAAAAGTTTTTTAATATAGAAAATCATAAGAATAATATTTTCTTTATATATTTATGTATTAGGTTAATACCTCATGTATTACACGAATTAAATAAATAAAATATTATATAGTTAGTAACAAAAGGTTATTAATTATAAATGATATTTTAAGATAAGATATGATTAAAATTACTTATGATTAATAACTGTAAGTAATAAAATAATATTTTTATTATTTTAATAAAATAAGAAAAATTATACATTTTGTTTAAAAAAGTATTTTAAATAATGTCATTTTTAAATACTTCTTTATTCTAACTCTGAGTTTTTATTATTTTGATTTATTAAAATTTTATTGATTAAAAATATTTAGTTTGAAATATTTCATATATTTTAAAAACGTTGATTTAAAAAAAAAAAAATCATTTTAAAAATTTTGTTTCTTAGGAAATTACATTCATAAAAGACTTCTTTTTTAATTTATCAAAAAAACATATTTAATTTAAAAAATAATTAAATAATATTATTAGTAGTTAATGTAATTTTTTTAATAAAAAAGAGAAGCGTGAAATTAAAATTAGAAAGCGCAGAATTGTGTCAAGTGTTCAACTAATAACTTTTTTTTTTATTATTATAAAGTATATTATAGAAATTACATACATCTTGTAAATAATATTATTTTTCAATCATTATTTTTACTAACTACAGTAGATAACTTATATATATATATGGTTGTTTTATCATTGGTCCATTATGTAGCGGTTGTTTACTTGCATTATTAAGTTAGGTCACATGCTTATCACATGAGGGTATGTGTGTAAAAAATATCCATGTAACATAATTCAAAAACGAATTGACGTATTAAGGAAATATCTTCGGTAAAAAATAGAGACTGTGAGTAAAGTCTCAAACAAATCATAACATACAACCATTTTTTGTTTGAGGCGTTACTCTTCGGTCTCAATATTTTACCAATCATATTTTTCTAACATATTGCTTTTTTTTATTTTGCCACTTATATGTGTTTTTACACATATACCCTAATATGATAATCATGCGATCTAACTTAACGATACAAACTAACGATCATTACGAAATAATAAAAAATGAAACAAACCATATATAATCAACTTGTTTAGTGTAATTAATAAAGATAAAAGTTAAAATAAAAAAAAATAAAAAAATTAGTATATAATAAATATCCTTTTAGTAATTTACACTTTATTATAATAATAGATAGATTGATGTGCATCTTAATTGACCACTACATATATTAAAGCGTGAAATATGTCGCATGTGTGTTTATATTCATGTATTATATAAAGGCATAAATATATACAAAGCTATCTATTTCCACTTTTCCTAGTTCTTTTATTATTTCTTCTCGAAAAACTCTTTAATTTAAATGTGAAAATTGTTGTATCTCTACTGCGATGACTATTCGTTACCGATATTATTACAACAAACGGTACGTATAGCAAACAAATTGAGTAATTGGTTTACTGCTAGAATAGGTTATAACTGTTGAATTGAATATAATAACGCGATAAGGTTATAATTTTTTTTCTTTTTTTCTAACAGCCAGCAAAGCATTTCATTAATAAAAAAACCAACCGTGAGCTGGAACGAATACATGTTACATTGAAGATTGGACTATGGATCCCGATCGTCAGGAAGACATGAATTCTAAGAATTCATAGAAAGCATAACAAACTTATGCTTTGAAAAGACATTGAATTTTAAATTTAAAAGATGATGTGCATGTAGTATGTTTATCATTTAAAACAAAAACATAAAATCACTTTATGTTTTCTTATGGATTTATAATTTGAAATACTTACATAAATAAAATGTGGAGGCTAAGACACTAGGTTACTGAGTAAACTAGATTTAGAGGATAAAAAAATTTAAAATACGGTCCAACCTACAACTACTAGTTTAAATGAAAATGATTTAAAAGTGGAAAATCAAACTGGCTAGGCATGCAGTTTAAATGAAAAAATTTTCCCCCCTCAACTTTAATCAAAAACCTAGAAGCCGACATATCGGTTTTTGGTTTCGATTTAGGCTAAAACCAAACTAAACTAACCCATGTCCACCCCTAATTGTACACATATCCATTTTCTTCGTGTAATTTTTTGTGCATATATTCTAGTTGTTAATACACACACATAAAATATAGGTACACGGGTTCATTTATTGCGGTCTCTCTATCTTTCAAGATAGAGGAAAGACTTGCCACCACATACCCCTCCCAGACCCTGCTTTCAGCAGGATACACTACGTATGTTTGTTTGTTTGTTTGTTTGAGTTCATTTATTGTATCTCATATCTATAGATCTATAATTTGTTATATCGTATTCTGCAACGAATTTATACTTATTAATAAAATAATATCTTCAGTGTCACGTATTTTTTTAACCATTTATTCCTTTGATTTCCCATCTAAAATATATCCATCCATATTTTCATTAATAGTTCATTTGAATAAAATAAACTATTGCTATAATTACAAAGGGAGTTTTTATTCTTAAATAGTATGTATAGGAAATTTATTTATCAAAATATGTGTTTAAGAAGTTTGTTTTTTCTCACTGTAATGTTATTGGTTAAATTTGTTTCACTTTTAAATAATATTATATGCAAGAGTCAAGTAGAAAGGTTAATAAAATTGTAAAACCATTTGGTTTATATATCGAAATTAAAAACAAAAAGCTTTTCAAAACTTATTTTTTTAATTCACTCATATTTAATTTTAAATCATCTTTTTGTATATAAAAATTAATTTTTTTACTATAATTTTGTTTCAGTTTCATACAAAAGTAGGCTCATTTGTTTTTTTATTGATTAAAAAATATGTATTTTTGAAAATATTTTTAAGTAGCTTCAAAGATGTATAAGAAAAACTATTTTTAACAAAAAATATATTCTTTAAATTATTTTATATAAATACCATGACGAAGCAAAAAATGTTGATGGTTTATTTTATTTTATTTTATAAACTATAAATGTAATTCTTAATTACCGAGGGGCATGTATGTTGCTGATAGACTCCCAACAACAATTAGGGGAGAAACGAGCCACGCGTCTCGTGAGCCACTCGGGACCGACTCGCTAAATACTCTAACTAAGCTGAGCTTAACAAGCTCGAACTCATTTTACGACTCATTTAATAAATGGTTTTAAGCCCGAGCTTCATATGACTTGATTGAGCTGGCTCGCAAGACAAAACTCGCGTTGTATGTATATGATGTTTATTTATCTTTCATATATATACTTATAAGATTGATTATTACTATATTTAAATTTATGCTTAAAACAATTATATATATATATTGTTATTCTAAAAAAATTACATAAACCATTTAATTTCATAAAAAGATCTTTCTATATAGAGTAAATTTCGTTTTTGGTCCCTGTGGTTTAAACCATTTTAACCATTTTAGTCCAAAAAGGAATCTTTGATCATATCATGGCCTGTGGTTTTATTTTTGTAACCGTTTTGGTCCCTGACACTAACTTTGTTAGTTTTTACAGTTAAATGTAAGGGTACTTTAGTCATTTACATACAGGGACTATTTTGTAACTAGATAAATAATTTGAGGGGTTGTATTTTTAATATACATATAATGATATAAAGTACATATAATATAATTTTAAATAAGAAACTTTAAATATCAAAGAATAAAACCAGACCCCTGTAAATCAAAAAACCCTAAGTTAGACAATCACCATCTTCACCGTCGGCACCACTGCCGGACAACCACCACCCCACACCTTGCACCACCACCGGACAACCACAATCGCCATCATCTTCTTCCTCATTTTCGAACAACCCCTGTCGACGGACACCTTGAAGATGACCGATGTAAACCGACCCGAATCCACCGTCATCGATCTTTCTATTCGGGTCGAAGTTGTTGGTGGATGATTGAAGTTCGTCGAAGGTGAACACCGGCTGGAGGAGGGTGGCGGAGCGGTGGCAGTGGAGGTACACCACCGCCGGATCTTCTAACGGTGAGTTCTTTCGTCTTTTTGAAATGTATATACTCAAGAGGATCAACAGTAGAAAGCAAAGGAGCATTGCAGCAATCGACATCATCGCCGCACATAAATTAGGTCTTTTGGTTATGGATTTGTGGGAATTTGAAGCTTCAAAGCATAAAAATGGTTTCTTTGGGTCAGATGAACTGAACCCACAAACACCATTGTGGGATTTGCAAGCTTTATAGCTTGTAAAGTAGGAATCTTTTTTTTTCCATTGGACTTCAATCCCAAATTTCAAGAAACCCTCAAGAAATCCTAGAACATCATCTTCACACCGATTTATATTGAGGCCTGAAGGGTGAATTGAGCCACAAGAATGTATGATTTGAAGTGGTTTTGTGTGATTTCCCACTCCGTCGGACAACGATGGTAGCTACAGTGGTTTGGTGGGTGGCATGGGCGGATGTAAGAGAGACGAGAGCAGAAAGAATTAGTGGGTTTGAACGGTGAGTTTGAGAAGTTTAAAGGTTGTGTTGGGAGGCTGGTGGTGCAATTATTGGTGGTGTTAGTGGTGGTGAGGGTGAGGGTGAGGGTGGTGGTGGTGGGGTCGTAGCGGAGGAAGGAGAAGTGGTGGTGGTTAATGGTGATGGTGGCGGAGAGTGGTGGTTGTTCTGGTTTTGTTTTGTTTTTTATTTTTTTTTTTTTAAAAAAATACAACAATTATCCTAATCTTATATAATTTACATAACTAACCCTTCAAATGTAAAATGATCAAAGTACCCTCATATTTAACTGTAAAAACTAACAGAGTTAGTGTTAGGGACCAAACCGTTACAAAAATGAAACCACATGGTATGATATGATCAAAGATTCCTTTTTGGACTAAAATGGTTAAAATGGTTAAACCACAGGGACCAAAACCGAAATTTACTCTTCTATATAAGAACACGTATTCTATAAAAGACGTTAAAAAATACTGATGAAAGAGTATTAATATTTTTGTATGAGAAAACGTTATTGAAAATGTTTTAAGAAAACCTTCATAAAAAGAAATATAAAATATTTTTTAAAATCATGACAAATGTTAAATTTGTTTTTATTTTATTGAAACTTTATCCTTTTAGTTTCACTTAAATAACATTAGTAAAAACATAATAATTTATCCAATCATATTGTAAATAAAAAAAATTAACTTTCCATAAAAAACCATTTTCATAAAAAAACCATTTTCATAAATAATTTTGAAAACACTCATTTTGTTAAATTATTTTTCTACCAACCTTTGAGAAAAACTCATTAAGAAGGACATTTGTGATGGTTTTAAAATAAAAACTTGAAATATATTGCAAGTTATAGTTGATTATTTTTTCACCCAAAAACAAGTTGACTCTATTATTACCAAATAGATAATATAATGAGTTTTTTCAGGTCGTATTACATTAAAATTATGAATTGAAATGTGTTGGATTTTTGCTTATTTAAACAAGCAATTAAAGGTTTTCTAACTCGTCCGTCCTATGCAAATGAAAAGAAACCCCATACGTGTCTTCTATTCCGAAATGATTTTAGATATTTCATAAAATCAAGGATCTCAAATAATTAATTCAAGGTTTCTATTTCCCCAAATCATAATATTAATTTTCAAAATGAAAAGATGAATCATTTCATATCCTTTTCAATTGCAAGAATATTATGGTTTCGATTTACTCCAAATCATGTTATGTTTCAAGTTCAACTCACCGATTATTTTAGGCCTTCATTTATCTATTTAATCTCATTCACACCACAACTTTTAAATAATAACAGCTCTCATACAAAGTCCCAATTCAATGCTCACATATACTAATCTCGCTAGCAACAGCAGTAGTGGTCCGTACGATTCAATGATTTCGATTTTTATTTCAAGATAAACTTTAGTAATTTGGATTTTTACATCAATTTTGACTTATGAAAGCATGAAACTTTGATTTAGTTTTAATTGATGTTAGCATGAAACTGATTTATGTTTTTGGTCAACAAAAAAATTGCATAAATGGTCCCTATGGTTAATTAAATTGCATGTTTGGCCTTTAAAATTTAAAAATTGCAAAGATAATCCAAACTTTTATGTAATCATTGCATGTTTGGTCCCTGTCATCGATTCAAGCGCTATGTTGCGTTACCTCGAATTACAAATAGACATGAATTAAAATTATTAATATTAGACAGTGATGGTAAAATTATAAACAGAATCTCAAATTTTATATTCAAAGATGTTTTTGGACGTTTATGGATTTTCTCATGTTCAATATAATTTATTTACTAACTAAAGTTCTTATTTATAAGTTTATTTCATTTCAATATTATACACTATTTAGACTTATAAACATTAATAAACATATCCAGTACATTAAACAATAGAAAGAAAAATCATTAAAAATAATTACTACCTTTAAGCTCGGCTTCAATCACATATATCACGAGCGAACGGACAGTTTACACTTTACCCTTCCACCTTTCACGTGAGAAATTAGACCTGATATGTAATCTCCTTCATATACTAGAAGGGCTTCTTCTCTTTTCTTTTTTTTTTTTTTTTCTTTTTTTTACAATAAGCTATAAAAAAGCTATATCTTTTTTTTTATTTAATTCAAATATATCTAACTGAGTCAAATATACACATAATCATATAAATGTCATAACTATTTAACCCTAATTAATTTTAATTTTTTTTTTCAAAAATGCAAAATAATATAAACCTTATACGTTAAACAAGTAATCATGTCTACTCCACATAAGCTGCATCACCTTTAATTTACACCACTCTCTCAAAAGCTTAGGCTCCAACCCTTAACATCAAAAGAAGTTTCACATATTTAACTTCAAACATGTTTAGGATTAGCTAATCCCACAAACCTAATAAAAGGCAACAAAGTGGAACCAAGAAGGAAGTGATGAAAACCTAACCCCAATGGGAACACTACCTCCCTGGTTCTAGTTACCGAAATTAACCCCCAGCCAACAAATATTAATCGGTACCCCCTTGTTGGATTGATGAGTATGCAAGATGTACCGTACCACACACATGCACATAGAGAAAATGTCAGAAAAGATGACGTAAAACAAGACGACATTCTCCAAGCTAAGGAAAAGAAAAGAAAACAATCAAATGGTAAAAAAAAATTAAGAGAAAACGAGGATGACTCCTCATTTAAAATAAATGATATTTTGGAATGCATATATCTAGTTATTGGAATGTCAAAAGGCCCATGTGGACTTGACACAAGACCAAATCTTTCCACCATAACCAGCTCAGCCAATTAAGCTTTTTCAATAAATCACACCACTTGAGATCTACCATGCTTTTAATAAATCCCAAAAAATCATTTCTTTTCATTTCTTTAACAAAAGCGAGAACGCAAAAGGAATCTATTTTAAGTTCAATAACATATATTTTATGTTATTGGTCTAGTTGCGGGTACATTAGAATCTTCAAAATGACAATGTCTCACGTTTGATTTCCGCTAAATTTAACCTTTCTAGTTCTTGTTTTTCCAAAGAAAAGAAAGGACAAATTTTTAAAAAGTCATCCAATTATTAATTTTCTTATTATATAAGCTATTACGTTACAACCATGTGTAGTATAATATATTAAACTAGTATTTAAGCCCCACGCGTTACGGTGGAGGCGTAAACCGTTCTAAGTAGTATCAATTTCACACCGTTGACCACCAACACCAGAAAATATCGTAAAACAAAAAAAATAAAGCCGAACGAAAAATAAATGTAAAAACATTAACTGTGCACTGCATTACAGAGTGTTAATTTGTATAAATTAGAATGAAAAATGGTGTCTCATATTGGTTTCTAAGTTTTTATAAAAAAAGGGTTGTTCTCAAGATAACCCTACCGTGTATGTGTATATATATATATATATACATATATATATACGTATGTATGTACGTATATATCTACGTATGTATGTACGTATGTATGTACGTATGTATCTACGTATGTATGTACGTATGTATGTACGTATGTATGTACGTATGTATGTACGTATGTATGTACGTATGTATGTACGTATGTATGTACGTATGTATGTACGTATGTATGTCCGTATGTATGTCCGTATGTATGTCCGTATGTATGTGCGTATGTATGTGCGTATGTATGTGCGTATGTATGTGCGTATGTATGTGCGTATGTATGTGCGTATGTATGTGCGTATGTATGTGCGTATGTATGTGCGTACGTGGGTGCGTACGTGGGTGCGTACGTGGGTGCGTACGTGGGTGCGTACGTGGGTGCGTACGTGGGTGCGTACGTGGGTGCGTACGTGGGTGCGTACGTGGGTGCGTACGTGGGTGCGTACGTGGGTGCGTACGTGGGTGCGTACGTGGGTGCGTACGTGGGTGCGTACGTGGGTGCGTACGTGGGTGCGTACGTGGGTGCGTACGTGCGTGCGTACGTGCGTGCGTACGTGCGTGCGTACGTGCGTGCGTACGTGCGTGCGTACGTGCGTGCGTACGTGCGTGCGTACGTGCGTGCGTACGTGCGTGCGTATGTGCGTGCGTATGTGCGTGTGTATGTGTGTGTGTATGTGTGTATGTATGAGTGTATGTATGTATGTATGTATGTATGTATCTATATATATATGTATGTATGTATATATATATATGTATGTATATATATACATATATACATACATATATATACATACATATATATGTATACATATATATATATATATATATATATATATACATACATATATATGTATATGTATATATATACACGTACATAAATCATCAGATTTTTAGAAAGAGAAAGTGCAGATTCGGATTTTGAAGAACAAGAGCTGAAAAGTCGAATTCAAGGTAAGAAATTCATGGTTTTTAAGTGTTCTTAACTGGTCTTGCCTCGGTTGTATGCTTATGTGTGTTGTGTGTGTTCCGGTGTGTGTTTTAGTGGGTTTCTAGGCGGTTGAACTCAATTGCAAACGAGCTTGGGAGAAGCCATACTCAAGAGCTGCAAAGGTGAGTTCTAGGACCCCTATTTTACTTGTTTTCAATCGATTTTGGGCTGGAACACATAGAAACCCGTTTTTTGAAAATGTGTGTGTTTGACCCATTTGGGTGTGATTGTGTATAGTGTGTTTAGAGTGTGATTTGGGGCTTGTGCGTGATTGAATGGTGTCATAGTCTGTTTTCCTAAGGATTAGGAGGGTTGATTTGGGCTTAGAATGAGTTTGGAAGGGTTTGGAAGTCGAAAATCGCGACTGCAGTTCGGGATGACATTTGCTAAACATTCCGCATGCTAAGTCTTTTGTTCATCTGCATATCTTTTGTTCATCCGCATTTGCTACGGTTCCATCCGCATTTGCTACAGTGTCACCCACATTTGCTATAGTGTCATCCACATTTACTACGGTGTCATCCACATTTGCTACAGTGTCATCCGCATTTGCTATAGTGTCCGCATTTGTTCTACCAGCATTTCTTTAGACACTTCGGATATAATCTGAAGACTTTTGTCTGCTTTGTTCATCCGCATTTGCTACAGTTCAATCCGTATTTGCTGCAGTGTCATCCACATTTGCTACAGTGTCATCAGCATTTCTTTGGACACTTAGAATATTTTCTGACTTTTTGGGAAAAATGGAAATGTAGGCTTTGGCTTGGGAGGTTCCCGGGGCTATGTAAGTTGACTTTTTGAGGTCATAGATGGTATGATGGGCATGTTATGATGTATGATTGATGCTTATGTATGATGGTGATGACTGATGACTGGTAAATATCAATGTTCCTTGTTTCGATACATGTTATCTTTCCACAGCTTTACATGTTATGACTAATAAATGGAATGAAAGTATTATGTAATGTAAAGAGAAAGATAATGAAAGAAGAACATGATGAACGAATGTATACATTAATGTATGAACGGATGAATGTAAGAAAGGCTTGCAAGCAAATGTAAGGAGGTGCACACCCAATGAAGGTGTTAGCTCAACGGTGTGCGGGTTAGCTACCCCGAAGGATGCACACTGGGGTCTAATCTTTGTGATTGACCATATGTACAGGATCCTTGCCGCTTACCCTAGGTGACTGGATCAGCTTCGTGCACAATGTTCGTGATTTAATTACCACAGGTCCAGCACCAACTCTCGTGCACAATGTTCGGGGCATAGCACATGGCATTGATCCAAATGAAAGAGGAAAGATAAGTGGTGCATGTACTTGCCCTAGGTGACTGGATCAGCTTCGTGCACAATGTTCATTATTAATTACCACAGGTCCAGTACCAGCACTAGTGCATAATGTTCGAGGTATTGTACATGTCATCGAAAGTAATGAACGTATGAATGAACATAACGAACGTACGGACGAATGTAATGAATGTATGAATGAAAGTAAGAAACGTACGAACGAAAGACAGAGTTTATGAATGAATGTGAATGTTAACGATGAACGGTAAATGAACGAAAGCTAATGAATGAATGATGAAGATAATAACGATATTATTTAGGTGTACGTATGTTGTGTGACCGCATGTATGTAAGGAACGGTTTAACAAAAGAAAAATATGTTTATTTATAAAACCAGAACTCACTCAGCAACGCTGACTTTTTACGTGTTTTCAGTTGGCAGGTAGTGTTGCTGAGGATGGCACGAGGCGGCTACTCAGCTCTTTTGGGATGACATCTATTTATAGAATGCTTTTGTGATGTAATACAACAATGTATTTTGTACACTAATTGACAATGTATTATTTGACAAAAGTATTTATAATGAAGTGAGATGGCATTTGAAAGTTTCCGCTGCATGATTTTTGTAATGATTATAAAATGATGTTTTTTAAGTGCGATGATGACCAGCTGTAAGGTGCCCGGAATCGGGGCCTTACAAGTTGGTATCAGGGCTAAAGTTTAAGTGAAATAGGTAAATTTTCAAAATAAACCTTAACTTAAACTGAAAATGGGACGGAGAGGGAAGGGATGCCAATCTGAGTAGCCGTGTGCCATCAGGTATTTTCTTAATGCTAACCGGTATTATGTGCGCATGTTATGTGATTTATGTGTTGCTGATAGATTTAGATACTGACGTAGTCAGGACAGGTAATGCTCGGGGTACGAAGAGTAAAGTAAGTGGCTAATCACAACTAGCCACTGTAATTAGGGACTTACTATACTTGACATAAACTGAGCTATTCCCTTGAATGACCGTGTCGGTGTTTAAATCTTTCAGTATGTGATAGAGGATGGCTGGTGGTAGATCATCCAAAGCCTAGCGTGGTGGGCTTGCTGCTGCATCACGACTCAAAGAGGCAGGCCTAGAGCTGAGAAGGTGGTTCCTGAAGAACCCGAGAGCCCTCATCCAGAGGGTGTAGACGAGAGCGCCAATTTGAGAGCCTCGGTAAAGGAGGCTGTAGTGGAGGAGGTGCACCAGGTCATGCAGACGATCTTACCGTCTGTGGTGACCGAAGTGATAAATGCTGTATGGGAAGGAGAACGGAAGGAGAGGAACCGGTCCTCGGGAGGACGGGAACAAACGGAGCCTGAAACGGTTCCTTCTGATGAGAAGAGGAGGAGGAAGAAGAGCCTATGCCGGGGGCGGCATGAGGCTGTAACTACGGGGCTTTTCAACGATACATGCCCCCAACTTTTGATGGTAATGGCACTGCTGCTGCTGCTCACCGGTGGGTGAGGGAAATGGAAGCCGTTCTGAATATCAGCGAGTACCGGGAAGATCAGAAAGTGAAGTTTGCTGCCCACTCTTTTGTGGACTCGGCTCTGTGATGGTGGGACAATATATACCAAGCCGAGGGTAGCAGAGCTATTAGAAGGATGAGGTGGTCGGAGTTGAAGAAGTTGGTTATTGAGGAGTTTTGCCCTCACCGGGAAATGGATAACGTCGAGAGGGAGTTCCTGCAGCTGGAGGCGGGAACGATGACACACCAGCAATACATCACAAAGTTCAATGAGATGGCACGTCTGGTGCTGGGTCAGGTGACACCTCTGTCGCGAAAGATCAAGAGGTATATTCAAGGTTTGCTGGCGGACATTCGCAGGCATATGATCGCTGCCCGACCGAGCACGTTTAGGACGGCGGTGGACTTGGCGGGAAGACTGTATGATGAAAGGGCTGTAGAGGTGGTGGCTGAAGGTAGTAGGAAAGGTGGTGGTGATAGGAATTGGAACGGCAAAAGGTTTGGTCGGGGTGATGCCTCGACGGTAACAAGAAGGCACGGGTGGACGATTGTCATGTGGCCACACCGGGTACGGGATCGAGAAAGTATGGAAAATGTGGGAAGGAGCACAATGGCGAGTGTAGATTGGGGTTGAACATCTGTTTCAAGTGTGGGAAGCCTGGTCATATGGCTAGAGATTGTAGGGGCTCAAAGTGCTTCAACTGTGAGGAAAGTGGTCATATGAGTAAAGACTGTAAGAGGCCAAGGGCTGAGGGTTCCGGAGTGAAGAAGATAGGGAGTGAAGGACCAAGGGCGAGCTCCAGGTCATTCACTATGACACAAGAGGAGGCTAGGACGGACCCTGATGTTGTGTCCGGTACGTTTCTAGTGAACCAAACTTCAGATCCTGTGTTGTTTGATTCAGGTGCCAGTAGAAGTTTTATTTCTGCCGCTTTCTGTGCTAAACTGCCTGTTAGTAGTAAAAGTGTTGATGCGCCATTTGATGTAGACACTGCCATAGGTAAGTCTACCAGGATTTCAGAGTTGATAGAGGGTTGTGATGTGGAATTAGAAGGTCATAAATATCCGGTTAAACCATTTATGATGACCTTAGGTGGTTTCGACTTGGTACTTGGGATGGATTGGCTGGCGGACTTCGAGGCGAATATAGTGTGTTGGAAGAAGATGATTTGTTTGATAGCGCTTGCCGGGTGTTCTGTAACTGTTTATGGGGATCGGGTCATGACGATCCCAAAAGTGATCTCAATGGCGGTGGCGGGAAAGTGTTTGAGGCGTGGATGTAGTGCCTACTTGGCCTATGTAAAGGATGTGGATACGCCCGCACCACAACTGTATGATGTACCAGTTATGTGTGACTTTCCAGACGTGTTTCCAGAAGACTTGCCAGGAGTGCCACCTGACCGAGAGATTGAGTTTCAGATTGATCTGATGCCAGGTGCCCAACCTGCTTCCAAAGCACCGTATCGGTTGGCTCCGACAGAGATGTAAGAGTTGATGGAGCAGTTGCAAGAGCTGCTTGATAAAGGGTTCATTAGACCGAGTATCTCTTCTTGGGGTGCTCCGGTCTTATTCGTGAAAAAGAAGGACGGTAGCATGAGGATGTGTATAGACTACCGTGAGCTGAACAAGTTGACAGTGAAGAATCGGTACCCGTTACCAAGGATTGATGATTTGTTTGATCAGCTTCAAGGAGCCAGTTAGTATTCAAGGATAGATCTTCGATCTGGCTATCATCAGTTGAAGGTGAAAGAGCAGGATATTCCTAAAATAGCTTTTCGCACGCTCTACGGTCACTATGAGTTTCTTGTCATGTCCTTTGGTTTGACCAATGCACCAGCTGCTTTTATGGATCTGATGAGCCGAGTGTGTCGGCCGATGTTGGATAAATCAGTGATTGTGTTTATTGATGATATCCTAATTTATTCAAGGAGCGAGATAGAGCATGCCGGTCACATTCGAGAAGTGTTGGAGACGTTGAGAAGGGAGAAACTATATGCCAAGTTCTCCAAGTGCGCATTTTGGTTGCGCAAAGTTCAGTTCTTGGGTCACGTGGTGAATCCGGAGGGGATTATGCTGGATCCGGCAAAGGTGGAAGCGGTGATGCAATGGAAGTCTCCAAAGACGCCATCCTAGATCCGTAGTTTCTTGGGTTTGGCGGGCTACTACAGAAGATTCATCCAAGACTTTTCCAAGATCGCTTCTCCACTAACCAAGTTGACCCGGAAAGATGTAAAGTTTGTATGGGGTCAAGCTCAAGAGATGGCGTTCGAAGAATTGAAGACGAGTTTGACCCAAGCTCTTGTGCTATCATTACCTGATGGAAGTGAAGAGCTGGTGGTTTATTATGATGTTTGCTACACGGGGTTGGGGTGTGTATTAATGCAGAGAGGAAAGGTTATAGCCTATGCATCCCGACAGTTGAAGGTTCATGAGGTTAACTGTCTTACTCATGACTTGGAGCTAGCAGCTATGGTCTTTGCATTAAAGATTTGGAGGCACTATCTATATGGGACTAAGTGCACCATCTTTCTCGACCACAAGAGCCTGAAGTACTTCTTCGAGCAGAAGGATTAGTGCACCATCTTTCCCGACCACAAGAGCCTGAAGTACTTCTTCGAGCAGAAGGATTTGAATATGAGGTTGAGGCGATGGTTGGAGCTCATAAAGGATTATGATTGTGGGATCCATTACCATCCAGGCAAAGCCAACGTGGTGGAGGATGCCCTTAGCCGGAAGGAAAGGCCCGAGCCAATTCGGGTGAAGGCGTACCAGCTGATCATGACCTCTGATATGATGAAACAAGTCAATGAGTTTCAATATGAGGCCTTAAAAGAGGATCATCTTAACTCTGAAAGGATAATAGGTATGGTTGCGGAATTCGGTGAAAACACACTCGGTGTTAGAACTAGATTTGGGCGAATGTGGATTCCTCATGTTAGGGATCTACGGGTGAAGATTATAGTGAAGCTCACAAGACTCGATACTCCATTCATCCCGGTGCTACAAAGATGTATCAAGACATGAAGAAAGATTATTGGTGGCCGGTATGAAGCGTGATGTGGTGGAGTATGTGAGTAAGTGCCTTACTTGTCTGTAAGTGAAGGCCGAGCATCAGAAGCCGTATGGGAAGATCCAACCTTCGGATATACCGGAATGGAAGTGGGAGCACATCACCATGGATTTCATTACGAAGCTGCCGCGTACTCTGAAAGGGTATGATGCTATATGGGTGATTATTGGCTGCTTGACGAAGAGTGCTCACTTCCTACCGATGCGTGAGACATATTCATCCGAGAGGTTGGCGGATCTTTTCATTAAGGAGATTGTGACTCGTCACGGTGTGTGATGTGTTGCAAAACACATATGTTTTTCATGCGATTTCTGTATATATTTTTAGTCTTTATTTTCCGTTTTTATTAGTTTTCGGTTTCTATTTACGTATTTGTGTATTTGCAGGTATTTGTGATTCAAGGAGCGTAAATGGTTGATTTTTGAAGAATAAACAAGCATGCGAGCTAAGGAACGGAAGAAGCTTGGTCAAATGGAAGATTTCTGAAAATCCTTATCTTGGCGCGCCGCCAAGATTATGAAAGGATATGAGAGACGCGCCAAGATTCCCGCGTCAGAAATCGACTATTTTGTTTTTAGCGCGTAGCGAAGATTTTTGTGGTTATTTTGGCGACGCGCTAAGATTGCTAAACCGAGAAATTTTGCCCTAGATCATTATTTAAGGTTTTATAAAAAAACCTAATGGGAGGGGACGGCAGAAGGCGACTTCCAGACGAAAAAGGAGACGATTTTGGAGATCCCAAGCAGAGAACAAGCAATTGGAAGCATCAAGGAGCAAGGATTGAGCAAGAGGATTGAAGATTCAAGGGTGTTATTCATCGGTTTCATCTTCTTCTTGTTTACTCTTGCTTTTGAATCATGTTACTGAGTTGTTTATGAACTTTAGCTACTGTTTTGATATGGTTCTTGGGTAAACTTCTATAGCTACCTAGGTTTTGATGAATATGCATGTTTGATTATGAATTTTATCGGTTTTTGGAACAATGATTGTGTTTAATTGCTAATGAGAAGATATTGGTTTGAATGATCAGTTGTGGACGTGTGTTTAGATCAGTTTTGAGTAGTGATTTATCATTCCACGTGTTCCTTGGTGATTGTCTGTCATAGAATAGGTACATGCTAGGTCATTTACTATATGTTTGAGATTTTGGATGATTTGCTAGACGTAGTGAGTCATTGGAATGATTTGTCTTGAAATTGACTAACTAAATATGCAACTAATCTTAATACTGTGAAGTTGATTAGGTTATCGGTTTGTCTAGTGTGTTGCGATTGCTAGGTTAGAGTCTCTGTGAGGAGTTCTGTCTAGTTTACCCTTCACATCTTGTTTACCGAATCTGATCAGTCACCCGATATCTATCCCCTTGCCTTAGGACCGCTCGCGCTGTGAAGTAGAGTGTCTGTCTTAGGGTATTGAGTCACTTGCGCCGTGAGGTAGAGTGTCTTTCGGGTGCCTTGTTAGCATAGTTGGAGAACCTGTGAGGGGAATCCATTAACGGTGTTTTATCGGCTTATCAGGTCAATCTAGTTGCTTCCCTTGAAAGTGTCGAGGTTTCTCTAGGTCCCTTTTAAGTTAGTATCTTCAGATCCCGGTTACACAAGTATTTCCAAAACCGTTAGAAGAAAAGCCAAAACATGTATAGGATTCTTGCCTAGGTAGTGTTTTCTTCTCCTGATTTAAATCTAGTCAATTCCTTGTTTTCTGTCCAGTCTTAGTTCTTTTAAAGTAATTTAAAAACAAACCCCCCATTTACCTTCATTTAGTATTTTTAGTCGAGTCTTAGGTAAGTTCAGTTTACGTTTTCCATACAGAAGTCTTTGGGTTCGATAACTCGGACTTAATAGCTATTCTGCAGTCGACCGGTACACTGCCGGTTGTGTTGCTTAGGATCGAGTCTTAGTTTTATAAATTTAAAGCTTTTTAGTGTCTAGTTAGAGTTTATTTGTTAGTCTAATTCAGTATAGTCTAGCACACATCAAAGTTTTTGGCGCCGTTGCCGGGGACTTCTTGGCGATTGCGTTCATTGGACTTACTTGATTTAATTGCTATTTGTGCTAAGTATTTTTTTTAATTAGTTTGTTTTAATTCTATTTGTTTTTATTTGAGTCTGTAGAGTCAGTTAGTTTTCTTGTTTCTGTAAGTGTCATTATGTGTGAAATCTGTGGAGGGCCCCATTTTACTTGTCTTTGCCTAAATTCATCGGGGTATTCTCCAAATTATTATTATCCTGATCCGCAGGTAGAGCTAAATGAAAAATATAGAACTCAGGATGAGCCGGAGACGAAAATGGACATCTCAGTCCCACCTTCGGTTCAGCAGGATGTTGAGCAAACTCAAACAGGGATTTACGATTTTTCTTTAGATTTTAGTGATGATGATGAGTCAGAGGATGATGAGGATGGAGATGTGATAAGTGGAGTAGAGCTGACTGATGTTCCCCAATACCCGAAAACGGAGACGATAATGGACGAATTTCAAGTCCCACCTCCAGTTAGATTTATTGATTTTTCTGATCCGGATTTTGAGGAACACATCGAACGATACATCTCATGGAAGGAAGAACAGAAGAGAAAAATGGTGTGTCATGATACTTTATCAGTGGATAGTGAGCCTTTAGATAGTGTTGCTGATATTGTCATCCCTATTGGTAGGAAAATCCCTGGTAGCACTACTCGTTACATTCCATCACCGGAGGAGGTGAGGCAATTTGATTGGGAATCGCATTTTAAGGCATGGATGCTAAGTTAGCAAGTGAGTGTGAGCAAGATGACTTCCCAGAACCAGAGACACTAACGGTTGTCCCACCTCTAGTTATTGAGGAAATTGTGATTTCTAGGATTGAGGAAGTTGTAAAGAGTTCAAGGAGTGAGTTTGGAAATGTGTGTAGTTTGCAAGAGTATTCAGATGCTGAAGATGAGGAGTTAGATAGAATAGTTGAAGAATTTGAGAGGGTGATTGCTGAGGAAGAAGTTGAGAGTAGTAACTCCTGGGAGGATGAGTTTGTAGGAGAGTTAGAAAGTTTACCTGAATATGTGGACAGTTGTGAGTTTGATCCGGAAAGTGAATTGGTTATTTTAGAAGCTTTGTTAGCAGGTAAACAAGAGATTAGGAAAGTACTTACATCATGTGAAACCCTAAGTGTGGGGAAGGTGGATGAGAGTGTTGAGAGTTCCCCTAGGTGTAGGCTTCCTCCTAAAAAAAAGAGAGATAGGAAGAATGAGTGTGATATGAGGACAGTCCAAACCCCAAGTGTGGGGATGTTTCGGGTTGATAAACTACTAGGATATTTGTTAAGGATGAGTTTTGGACCTAGTAGATTTAAGTCTTGGTGGGCTGATCTGAGTGAAGGAGTCAACAGGATCAAGAAATTCATGCTTAGTTGTTCGGTGTTGAAAGCTTGTTTACCGCTTAGGGTAGAAGCGGTGCTGAAATCGATAAAGGAGAAGCCTCCTGATTGAGCTAGTTGGTGATATTTGGGTGATGACTCGTTTATAGAGTTTGTAGAGTTGGTTTTTGGTAGTTTGTGTCGGTTTTTTGTGTTTCGTGTGTTTTGTTTTCGTGTCTTGTTAAGTATTTGCAGGGAAACAATCTTATGGTTGCGATTTGACACATGATCGGGAGGCTACCAGGTAAGTTTTCCCACTTGGTTCATGTTAAAAAGAGGTAAAAACGGTTGGGGCCAAAAATTTGGCTAAGGCATGAAAAATTTCGTAACTTTCTGAAAAAAATGCACCCTCGCGCTACGCGCCAGGGTGCTTGATTTCTCTCGCGTAGCGCGATGTTCATGCCTAATCACTCGCGACACGCGAGGGATCCCAGAATTTTGAATTTTTTTTATTATTTTACCTAATTTTCACCATTTAACCCATTTTTCCACCGTTTTCGACCTTCTACCATCATGTCATCCATTTTTCCACTTGTTCAAAGCAACTTGAATTTCATACGTGTGTTTCTCTGTTTTGTGAGTCGTTTTGTTTTTTTTATTATTGAGTCTGTTTGATGCTGTGTTTGCCTGTTAGTTGTTTGTTTTGCAGGTCTGGAATAATTCACCCGTACTCAATCTCCATTCGGCTGAATATATCCAACAATTTTATAAGGAGGCAACCAGTGATTCCTGATCGCGAATGAAATGCTATACGATCAGAGGTTTTGGATTCAGACTCTGCACAGCTGGACACTGCTTTACCAGCTAAGTCTTTTCCAAAACTCTTCTTTTTATTTATGTCTTTCTTTTAGTTTCAACATTGAGGACAATGTTTAAATTAAGTGTGGGGATAGGAAGACATGTATCTTAGCTTTAATTTCATTGAGTCAGTTCTTCAAAAAAAAAAAAAAAAAAAAAAAAAAATGTCCCTGATTTTGATGTTTGCATATATTAAAAAAATGGAAAATGATAGATAAAATCAGGTGTTCGGTTTTTCAAATAGTATACATATAAGATGAATAACTGATTGAAAACATGTCTGATTTGGGATGTGCGGGTAGGCCCAGCTGATCTTGTAAGGTTATCCTAGGAGTTTTTTAATACACTTAATTAAATATATTAAGTCTTGTGGGTTCTCACCATTGGAAGCCAAAACCGTAGACAGTATAAGGGGTACCACTGTAGGTTAAGACCCAGCTGTAGTTTTTCTAGCAGGCACGCTTTAACAGGCGGCGCCCTTAGGAAATCCACCCATAAAAAAAAAAAAAAAAAAAAAAAGAAAGAGAGCAATGAACTTGAAATTTTAAAAGCCTGAGGCCTATGCGTTGGTTGCGGGGGATGGTGACTCTTGCTTGCAACACCTCTAGGAATTGGGTATAATAACCTTAAGGCTCATGCGTTGGTTGCGGGGGATGGTGACTCTTGCTTGCAACGCCTCTGAGAATTAGGTATAATAAGGCAATGCTCAGAAAAAAAATATATTGAGAAAAGCTCAGAAAAGATGCCAAAAGGGCACAAACAAATTCCATCTAGAGATAGAGGGACTACAGTTGGGTAGTGGGTTACGGTGGTAGAAAAATCTTAGAAATTTGATTTATTCTGTACCTAGAAAGCTTGAAACGGGAATAGGTACCGAAGTGTGAGACCCATAATGAATTAATCAAACACTTGAACTTAATTGCAATACGATTGGGGACCTGAATGATCGGCGGTTGGGTTTAAGAGGACAAATATACCTGTGATCGCGGTCAACATGTTATTAGATCTTAATATAAGCCGTTATACTGAATTTTTTTGAGAACCGGATTTAAACCTGATTATGATTCCATAGCATAATACTTTTTCAGGGACGAAAAAGAGTTAAGTGTGGGGATGTTTGATGTGTTGCAAAACACATATGTTTTTCATGCGATTTCTGTATATATTTTTAGTCTTTATTTTCCGTTTTTATTAGTTTTCGGTTTCTATTTACGTATTTGTGTATTTGCAGGTATTTGTGATTCAAGGAGCGTAAATGGTTGATTTTTGAAGAATAAACAAGCATGCGAGCTAAGGAACGGAAGAAGCTTGGTCAAATGGAAGATTTCTGAAAATCCTTATCTTGGCGCGTCGCCAAGATTATGAAAGGATTGAGAGACGCGCCAAGATTCCCGCGTCAGAAATCGACTATTTTGTTTTTAGCGCGTAGCGAAGATTTTTGTGGTTATTTTGGCGACGCGCTAAGATTGCTAAACCGAGAAATTTTGCCCTAGATCATTATTTAAGGTTTTATAAAAAAAACCTAATGGGAGGGGACGGCAGAAGGCGACTTCCAGACGAAAAAGGAGACGATTTTGGAGATCCCAAGCAGAGAACAAGCAATTGGAAGCATCAAGGAGCAAGGATTGAGCAAGAGGATTGAAGATTCAAGGGTGTTATTCATCGGTTTCATCTTCTTCTTGTTTACTCTTGCTTTTGAATCATGTTTACTGAGTTGTTTATGAACTTTAGCTACTGTTTTGATATGGTTCTTGGGTAAACTTCTATAGCTACCTAGGTTTTGATGAATATGCATGTTTGATTATGAATTTTATCGGTTTTTGGAACAATGATTGTGTTTAATTGCTAATGAGAAGATATTGGTTTGAATGATCAGTTGTGGACGTGTGTTTAGATCAGTTTTGAGTAGTGATTTATCATTCCACGTGTTCCTTGGTGATTGTCTGTCATAGAATAGGTACATGCTAGGTCATTTACTATATGTTTGAGATTTTGGATGATTTGCTAGACGTAGTGAGTCATTGGAATGATTTGTCTTGAAATTGACTAACTAAATATGCAACTAATCTTAATACTGTGAAGTTGATTAGGTTATCGGTTTGTCTAGTGTGTTGCGATTGCTAGGTTAGAGTCTCTGTGAGGAGTTCTGTCTAGTTTACCCTTCACATCTTGTTTACCGAATCTGATCAGTCACCCGATATCTATCCCCTTGCCTTAGGACCGCTCGCGCTGTGAAGTAGAGTGTCTGTCTTAGGGTATTGAGTCACTTGCGCCGTGAGGTAGAGTGTCTTTCGGGTGCCTTGTTAGCATAGTTGGAGAACCTGTGAGGGGAATCCATTAACGGTGTTTTATCGGCTTATCAGGTCAATCTAGTTGCTTCCCTTGAAAGTGTCGAGGTTTCTCTAGGTCCCTTTTAAGTTAGTATCTTCAGATCCCGGTTACACAAGTATTTCCAAAACCGTTAGAAGAAAAGCCAAAACATGTATAGGATTCTTGCCTAGGTAGTGTTTTCTTCTCCTGATTTAAATCTAGTCAATTCCTTGTTTTCTGTCCAGTCTTAGTTCTTTTAAAGTAATTTAAAAACAACCCCCCATTTACCTTCATTTAGTATTTTTAGTCGAGTCTTAGGTAAGTTCAGTTTACGTTTTCCATACAGAAGTCTTTGGGTTCGATAACTCGGACTTAATAGCTATTCTGCAGTCGACCGGTACACTGCCGGTTGTGTTGCTTAGGATCGAGTCTTAGTTTTATAAATTTAAAGCTTTTTAGTGTCTAGTTAGAGTTTTATTTGTTAGTCTAATTCAGTATAGTCTAGCACACATCAGTGTGCCGGTGTCTATTGTGTCCGATCGTGACACCCGTTTTACATCTAAATTTTGGATGAAATTCTACGACGCTATGAGGACGAGATTACATATTAGCACGGCTTATCATCCCCAGACTGATGGTCAGTCAGAAAGGACCATTCAGACATTAGAGGACATGCTTCGGGCATGTGTGATTGATTTCGGGGAAGTTGGGGTGACCACCTACCGTTAGCTGAATTCTCATACAACAACAGATATCATGCCAGCATTGGTATGCCACCGTATGAGATGCTATACAGTAGGAGATGCAGAACACCCGTTTGTTGGGGTGATATCGGTCATAAAGAGTTAGGGAGCGTCGACGTGATCGAGGATACGACTGAGAAGCTTAAAAGGATCAAAGCTTACATGAAAGCAGCCAAAGATAGACAGAAGTCGTATGCTGATAAACGACGCAGACCGATTGAGTTCCCGGTGGGTGATCGGGTTATGTTGAAGGTCTCACCATGGAAGGGTATCATTCGGTTCAGAAAGCGGGGCAAGTTGAGCCCGAGGTATATAGGCCCTTTTCGAATCATTGCTCGAGTAGGAGAGGTGGCCTATAGACTGGAGTTACAAGAAGAGTTAAGTGGAATTCATCCGACATTCCATGTATCTCATCTGAGGAAATGTTTGGCAGACGAGGACATGGTTGTACCACTGAAGACATCGAGGTAGATGAACGACTCAATTATGTGGAGCAACCATTGGCAATCATTGACCGAAAATAGAAGAGATTGAGGAATAAAGTGGTCCCACTTGTGCGCGTACAGTGGAAGCACAGAAAGGGATCTGAGTCTACGTGGGAGACTGAAGAAGAAATAAGACAACATTACCCACGTTTGTTCGAGTAATAACAACTTTCGGGGACGAAACCTATTTAAGGGGGGTGGACTTCTAACACCCAGTTATTTATAACAAAAAAAAGAAAGAAAGAAAGAATAAAGTGAAGAAAAAGAAAGAAAAGATATTTTACCTAAGTTGAGGGGTAAAAAGTGTCAAAAATGACAAAAGGTTGGAAAAGTGGGTGTAAAGTGGGCATGGCTGCCCACTCTCTTCTTACAACCCCAAATCATCAAATTTTAGAAAGAGAAAGTGCAGATTCGGATTTTGAAGAACAAGAGCTGAAAAGTCGAATTCAAGGTAAGAAATTCATGGTAAGAAATTCATGGTTTTTAATTGTTCTTAACTGGTCTTGCCTTGGTTGTATGCTTATGTGTGTTGTGTGTGTGTTCGGGTGTGTGTTTTAATGGATTTCTTGGCGGTTGAACTCAATTGCAAACGAGCTTGGGAGAAGCCATACTCAAGAGCTGCAAAGGTGAGTTCTAGGACCCCTATTTTACTTGTTTTCAACCGATTTTAGGGCTGGAACACATAGAAACCCTTTTTTTGAAAATGTGTGTGTTTGACCCATTTGGGTGTGATTGTGTATAGTGTGTTTAGAGTGTGATTTTAGGCTTGTGCGTGCTTGAATGGTGTCATAGTATGTTTTCCTAAGGATTAGGAGGGTTGATTTGGGCTTAGAATGAGTTTGAAAGGGTTTGGAAGTCGAAAATCGCGACTGCAGTTCGGGATGACATTTGCTAAACATTCAGCATGCTAAGTGTTTTGTTCATCCGCATTTCTTTTGTTCATCTGCATTTGCTACAGCTCCATCCGCATTTGCTACAGTGTCATCCACATTTGCTACAGTCATCCAAATTTGCTACAGTGTCATCCACATTTGCTACAGTGTCATCCGCATTTGCTACAGTGTCCGCATTTGTTCTACCAGCATTTCTTTGGACACTTAGGATATAATCTGAAGACTTTTTGTCTGCTTTGTTCATCCGCATTTGCTACAGTTCCATCCGCATTTGGTACAATGTCATCCACATTTGCTACAGTGTCATCAACATTTCTTTGGACACTTAGAATATTTTCTGACTTTTTAGGAAAAATGGAAATGTAGGCTTTGGCTTGGAGGTTCCCGGGGGCTATGTAAGTTGACTTTTTGAGGTCATAGATGGTATCATGGGCATGTTATGATGTATGATTGATGCTTATGTATGATGGTGATGACTGATGACTGGTAAATGTTGATGTTCCTTGTTTTGATACGTGTTTATCTTTCCACAACTTTACGTGTTATGACTAATAAATGGAATGAAAGTATTATGTAATGTAAAGAGAAAGATAATGAAAGAGGAACATGATGAACGAATGTATACATTAATGTATGAACGAATGAATGTAAGAAAGGCTTGCAAGCAAATGTAAGGAGGTGCACACCCAATGAAGGTGTTAGCTCAACGGTGTGCGGGTTAGCTACCCCGAAGGATGCACACTGGGGTCCAATCTTTGTGATTGACCATATGTACGGAATCCTTGCCGCTTACCCTAGGTGACTGGATCATGTTCGTGCACAATGTTCATGATTTAATTACCACAGGTCCAGCACCAGCACTCGTGCACAATGTTCGGGGCATAGCACATGGCATTGATCCAAAATGAAAGAGGAAAGATAAGTGGTGCGTGTACTTGCCCTAGGTGACTGGATCAGCTTCGTGCACAATGTTCGTTATTAATTACCACAGGTCCAGTACCAGCACTAGTGCATAATGTTCAAGGTATTGTACATGTTATCGAAAGTAATGAACGTATGAATGAACATAACGAACGTACGGATGAATGTAATGATTGTATGAATGAAAGTAAGAAACGTACAAACGAAAAAAAGAGTTTATGAATGAATGTGAATGTTAACGATGAACGGTAAATGAACGAAAGCTAATGAATGAATGATGAAGATAATAATGATATTATTTAGGGGTACGAAGAGTAAAGTAAGTGGCTAATCACAACTGGCCATTGTAATTAGGGACTTACTATACTTGACATAAACTGAGCTATTCCCTTGAATGACCGTGTTGGTGTTTGAATCTTTCAGTGTGTGATAGAGGATGGCCGGCGGTAGATCATCCAAAGTCTCGTGTGGTGGGCTTGCTGCTGCATCACGGCCTAAAAGAGGCAGGCCTAGAGCTGAGAAGGTGGTTCCTGAAGAACCCGAGACCCCTCATCCGGAGGGTGTAGACGAGAGCGCTAATTTGAGAGCCTCGATAAAGGAGACTGTAGTGGAGGAAGTGCACCAGGTCATGCAGACGATCTTACCGCCTGTGGTGACCGAAGTGATAAAGGCTGTACGGGAAGGAGAATGGAAGGAGAGGAACCGGGCCTCGGGAGGACAGGAACAAACTGAGCCTGAAACGGTTCCTTCTGATGAAGAAGAGGAGGAGGAAGAAGAGCCTGTGATGGGGGAGGCACGAGGCTGTAAGTGCGGGGCTTTTCAATGATGCAAGCCCCCAACTTTTGATGGAATGGCACTGCTGCTGCTGCTCACCAGTGGGTGAGGGAAATGGAAGCCGTTCTGAATATCATCGAGTACAGGGAAGATCAGAAAGTGAAGTTTACTGCCCATTCTTTTGTGGACTCGGCTGTAACATTTGACCCATTTTCAAATTGTAACCCAAGCGTAGCCGAATACCTATCGTCAAAGTTCGTTGGGAGTCTAAACGTGGCCCAGAGTACACTTGGGAGCTTGAAGACCAAATGAAATCCAAGTACCCTCAGTGATCAAATTTCGGGACGAAATTCCTTAAAGTAGAGGAGACTGTAACATTTGACCCATTTCAAATTATAACCCGAACCTATTTTGTTTTGATTATGTATTTTAGTGAATCCAACGTATAACGGTGTAGTTTAAACAATATTATAAATGAGGTTATTCAAAATTTTTATTCATTTAGACCATTTGACGTCATAAACATTTATATTTTTGTTGGAAGTGATTTTTTATTTTATAATTAAATTTAAAGGTCTTATTTAAGTTTATAAAGTTTTAGAATCACTTTTGTAAATTAAATGGATATAACATCTAAATTTAGTTTAGGGTGAAAAGTGGCAATAATAAAACTTGAATACAAAGTTTTTCACATAAAATTACAAGGATTCAAACTACAGGGGCCAAACAATAAACTTTTTAAAGATAACCCAACCCCCCTGTTTTCCTCCCTCATCGGCGGGTATACTCCGGCCAACATCCGGCCAAGCGCCGGCAAGGCCGGATCCCCATAATTTCGAACAGCTTAACTCATAAGAACCGTTTCTATACGTTTAGCAACTAGAGTCGAACCCATTATCCGTTTCAATTCGATTATATCACTCCATAAAGTCGAATCAACAAAAATCAATCAAATTCAAATCCGTTTAACCTGAAATCCAGTAAATCAATCTGTATAATCAACTCGAAACGTACTAATCATCATTACTGTTATAATAATCCAATCAATTTGAACTGATAACGTAAAAACTTAATCAAAATCGATCGATTATAACCGACGCAAATTTAAAACGCGTTCATCATGAAACGGATGAAATTGAACCTTCATAATAGAGGGCAACCGTTCTAATCAACCTTTTCAAAGTTCTGTACATCCAATTTCGATTATACATCGCATCTTCATCGACTTCGACCTCCATCACCACTCGCGACCTGCAACCGGTCGAACTCCGCATTAGAGCAACCTCAACAGGAATTGTTTGACGGCTTTTGATCATCTTGTCCCATAGAAGCTTTCTGAGAAATTAGTTCGATTTAGATCAACAACATCAACTCGAATCGATTGCCCACCCGTCACGAACCATTCTTCGAATCAACTACATCAACCCAATCGTAATCAAGTAAGTTATACACCTTTACCTACTCGATTTGCGTGGGTAATCAAAGCCCCATGGTTATTATGATTATCATGATCGAATCGTACTTCAATTTGAATCAAATCAGAATTAGGGTTCATGAGGAATTGGGGAATTAATCAATTAAACTTGTTTTATAAATTTTATTCTGATTCTAAAGAGAAATTGGGCTTTGGCCCAGCGGTAACACACATAGCATGCACACGGGTGACCCAGGTTCGAACCTGGGCACCCACATATATTTTTAAAATGTTTTTTTTTCTTTTTCAGGACTTATTATTAGACTATAATATTAATATAAAACTATTTTGTTAATTAATATTATTCTAGAAATTTTATATTAATCTCAGAAAATTTTAAAAATTATAATCCCATTTCTTATTAAATTTTAAGAGATTAAATGTCTAACAAAACTTATTTATAAGTTTTATATTTTATAAAAATAATTTCGAGCCAAACCTAAATTGTTTCAAATCGTTTCATATCAATATTTTTATCAATCGTCTAAATAACTAATTATTCAACTGATTATTTGGACAAGTTATTTTTTTACTTAATTATTAAAACGATTATTTCTTTTTACACTTTACTGCTCAACTACTACTTAATCAATAATAACTAAATACTTAGGTAACATTCAAATTCATAACGACTCACTAATATATTCAACCAAACTACTTTTTAATATTTTTTTTTGTAACTAATTACTAAAAACACTCAAATGTCAATTGGGACCCTAATCCATATTTAGTTCTTCACACGTTATTATTCTAATCACAAGATACCAAACCTTAGGATGAAACGTGAGGACATTTTGGTATCAAACCAAACCTTCTATCATTTCCAAAACGCTTATAATTATGAAGTGAGTATTCATTGCCCATTTTTCATGTTTTATTATTTGGGGAAATCATGTGATCCAATATTCAACCATACTTATTCATTTTATTTTATTTCATTCTAAATTCAATTCAATACATGTTATGTTATTACTTGCAATTATGTGTTCATAATTAGGTAAACTTGATAACATGATCATTAATTTACACAACCACGGTAACAATTATAGATCTATTGGTTTGACAAACCCACCCTATTTGTTTAGTCGCGTGGTGATTGAAACCGGAATCATTCATTCTATAAGGTTTCGTCTGTGGACCGAGTCAATTCAGTCAGTAGGTTTGATTGTGTTGTTTGTCATTTATGATACACTATTGCAATTTAGTCTTGACATTACCATGTGAATTGAATTGTTTTCTTTCAAGATATCTAATCAACTTTAGTACGTGTATATAAACCTGTGACTACTCACCGGCTAATTTGTTAGCTGACTCGTTACTTTTTCACATGATTTCAGGAAATGTTGTTTAGAGGATTTCTCTCTGCTCATATAGGACTGGACTTAGTCAAAAATAAAGAAAACAATGTTATGATACTTGGTTTTATTTTAATTGCGTTGTAATGTGTGACTT
The DNA here is from genome assembly GCA_024085815.1 of Flaveria linearis. Classification (NCBI taxonomy): domain Eukaryota; kingdom Viridiplantae; phylum Streptophyta; class Magnoliopsida; order Asterales; family Asteraceae; genus Flaveria; species Flaveria linearis. The sequence goes on from JABSNV010000098.1 coordinate 95,910, forward strand.
GACTGGCATTATTCAATAAATAAATGACTATTAAATGTTATTTCAACGTATTTATTACCTTGTGCTATGAACAATTGATTCACATTCGTCCGCCTCGATGATTCCGCCATCGGTCGGGGTGTGACAGATTGGTATCAGAGACAAGGTTATAGGGAATCAGGTTATTAGAAATGGAATGACCTAGACTGTAACTAAGTACCTTTACACATGAGTCCTCTCATGCATTTTATATGTTTAGATAGGACTTTTATATGTCTTTTATGCTTATTATGATTATGTGATTATGACATTTCATTATACCTTGATTCTTACCTTTGCACATACAAATTATCAAATCATATTCTAAGGCATTGTGTGCCTAAATCAAATTGTTTTCAAATTTTTAAATTTCGAATTGATTCATGATTTTTAAATCTCGTCAAAGTCTGTCTCACATGACTGAGAACATGGAATGCTGGAAGAGTGGAATACCTGTATCTTAAGGTGTTTTGTCTAGGCAAGGTATTCATATAAATCCAAATCAACCGATGAATCCGTTTACCTTACCTGGGAACCCTCGAGATGAGTATTCGCTTATAGGTACGCATGTCTTTGTTAAGGTTGTGGTGGACACAAATACTTTGATAAGTCAACGTATTCGCTTTTGTTTGCGAGCCGAACGTTTACACTCATAACATATCATTGTTATTTTAAACGATCTAATCAGCGGTTTTACTATTTTAAAAGTTTTAAAATCCATTACCCGATTCTCATAAAGGTTTTTCCATACTCTCACAGCATGTCTTCTCGTCAAAACCGCTCCCGATCTAGAAACTCTGGCCGCAAGATTGCTGCTATAGTGGCACGTGAAGTTGCTGCGGTCATCCCAACACTGCTTACCCATTTGAACCAAGGCTATAACGTTGATCAAAATCAAGCTGCACCAAACCCTCCACGAGCTTGTACTTACAAGCACTTCAGTTCTTGCAATCCCACTAAGTTTAGCGGGACCAAAGGAGCCACTGGTCTTTTACAGTGGTTTGAGAGTATCGAGAACACTTTCCTCAATAGTGAGTGCCCTGAGAATCTCAAGGTTCGCTATGCTACAAGTGTTCTTCAAAATAGAGCACTCACTTGGTGGAACGGGAGAAAACGAATCCGTAGAACTGATGCCGCATTAGCATTAACGTGGGATGAAGTCAAGGAGCTCATGACTCGGGAATTTTGTCCGAGAAATGAAATCAAGAAATTGGAAGCTGAGTTCTAGGACTTAACTCATGAAAGTAGGGAAAATCTAGCTTATACCAACCGATTTCATGAATTGAGTCTGCTTGTTCCCCACCTGGTTACTCCTTTATCCCGAGCCATCGAGAAATACATCGGTGGTCTACCTATGCAAATTCAAGACACGGTGTGGGGTAGGAATCCTGCAACTCTGGAAGATACCATTCGATTAGCTGCTCAGTTAACTGAAAATCATGTCAAGGCTGGAACTCTGACTAGAAAGGGTGCTAAGAAGGTGCCCGAGAAACCCTCAGCTGAACCACCTAAGGATTAAAAAACCTAAATCTTCTTAAAATAAGAAGAGGAAGATTAAATCCCGAAACATTGCTGTGGTTACCCCTTCTGTTCCGGTTAATTAAGTCGCACCAAACTACCAACCAGTCTCCAACAATCAAGTCCCAGCAAAGAAACCTTACACTGGAACTTTCCCGCAGTGTAATATTTGCAAGTACCACCACCCTGCCAATGCACAATGCCGTCGCTGCACCAACTGTTGTCGTTTCGGTCATACCTTCAACGTGTGCAAGAGTGTAACTAAGACTCCGGCTACCGTACTTGTCCTTCAACATCCTCCTGCAATTACCCAGGGACATGCATGCTATCCATGTGGTGATCCAAACCATTTCGCAATCGATGTCCTTAACTTGTCAGCCCGGTACCTACGGCTTAAGGACGCACTTTTAACATCAATGCTCATCAAGCTCAAACCAATAACGATGTGGTGAATGGTATGTTTCTAATCAATAATCATTATGCTTCAATCTTGTTTGATACCGGCGCCAACAAAAGTTTTGTATCCTTAGAATTTGAGCCTTTGCTTGCTAGTGCGAGAACTAAGTTGGGAAAACCGTTTACGATAGAAATAGCTGACGGGAAACCTATCACAATCGATTCTGTTATTCCAAACTGTACCCTTAGTCTTAGCGAGCACGATTTTCCTATTGACCTTACACCGATGTAACTTGGAAATTTCGATGTCATTATAGGCATAGATTGGTTATCTAAGAACCATGCTGAAGTTGTTTGCTTTGAGAAAATTATCCGAATCCCCTTACACCCGAAAAGGTTTTAAACATCTACGTGAAAAGCCTTCCAAAGGCCTTCGACTTATGTCATGTACCAAGCTCAAAAGTACCTTCGCAAGCACTATGTGGCTTTCTTAGCGCATGTCGTGAAAGCAAATGGGGAGGCAAAACGAATCGAGGATATTCCGGTTATTCGTGAATTTCCGGAAGTGTTTCCCGAGGACTTAACTAGTCTTCCCCCTGTACGTCAAGTTGAGTTTCGTATCGATCTTGTGCCTGGTGCAACACCTGTAGAAAATCTCCTTATCGTCTTGCACCATCTGAAATGCAGGAACTTGCTAGCCAACTTCAAGAACTTTCCAATAAAGGTTTCATTCGATTAAGTTCCTCACCTTGGGGAGCCCCGGTGTTGTTTGTGAAGAAGAAAGATGGCTCATTCCGTATGTGTATCGATTATCGGGAGCTCAACAAGCTTACTGTCAAGAACTGGTATCCTCTACCAAGAATCGACGACTTGTTTGACCAGCTTCAAGGCGCTTCATACTTTTCCAAGATCGACCTTCATTCTGGTTATCATCAGCTACGAGTGCATGATAACGACATTCCCAAAACAGCCTTCCATATAGGATATGATCATTACGAATTTCTGGTTATGCCATTTGGTTTGACCAACGCACCAGCTGTGTTCATAGATTTAGTGAACCGCGTGTGTAAGCCATAATTGGACAAGTTTGTGATTGTCTTCATCGACAACATTCTGATTTATTAAAAATCATTATCCGAGCATGAACATCATCTCCGTTTGATTCTTAAACTTTTGAAAAAGGAGAAACTATATGCTAAGTTTTCCAAGTGTGAATTTTGGCTAAAAGATGTACAATTCCTTGGTCACATTGTAAATGATGAAGGAATTCATGTGGATCCTGAAAGATTGAGGCGATAAAGAATTGGGTAGAACCTAAAACACCCACTGAGGTCCGTTCATTTCTTGGCTTGGCCGGCTACTATCGGCGCTTCATTCCAAATTTCTCAAAGATCGCTGTGCCTCTTACTGCCTTGACCCACAAGGATAAGTCTTTCGAGTGGGGACCAGGTCAAGAAAAAGCATTTCAAACACTTAAGCAAAAGTTATGCAATGCTCCAATCTTGACCCTTCCTGATGGAAATGATGATTTTGTTGTTTACTGTGATGCTTCCAAGCAAGGTCTTGGTTGTGTCCTCATGCAACGAGGAAAAGTCATAGCCTATGCCTCAAGACAGCTTAAAATTCATGAGAAAAATTACACAACGCATGATTTTGAACTTGGTGTTATGGTCTTCGCACTCAAAATCTGGAGACACTATCTTTACGGCACCAAGTGTGTTGTATTCATGGATCATAAGAGTCTCCAACACATTTTCAATCAAAAAGAACTAAACATGAGACAACGGCGATGGGTTGAATTAGTTAATGATTACGACTGTGAAATTCGCTACCACCCTGGAAAAGTGAATGTCGTAGCCGATGCATTGAGTCGTAAGGATTATGTCATCCTCCAAAGTGTTACCATTCAATCCAAACTCAAAACTCGTATTCTCGAAGCCCAACATGAGTCAGTCACTGAGGGTAATATGTATGATGAAATGTCATGCGGCGCAGAACTTTAATTGGAAACAAAACCCAATGGTTTGTTGTACTTTCTGGATCATCTTTGGATTCCCAAACGCGATGACCTTCGAATTCTCATCTTGAGCGAGGCTCACAAAACTCGTTATTCTATCCACCCCGGTGCGGATAAGATGTTTATGAATCTTCGTAATCAGTATTGGTGGCCCGGTATGAAAAAGGATATATCTGTGTATGTGTCCAAATGCCTCACCTGTTCAAAAGTTAAAGCCGAACATCAGCGTCCTTCTGGATTACTTGTTCAACCCGATATTCCTGTATGGAAGTGGGAAGACATATCCATGGATTTCATTACTAAATTACCTCGTACCTCTAGCGGTCATGATAGCATTTGGGTCATCGTTGATCGATTGACTAAATCGGCACACTTCATACCGATTCGTGAAGACTATCGAGTTGAGAAATTGGCTCGTATCTATATCGATGAAATATTCAGCCGTCATGGAGTGCCATTAAATATCATCTCCGATCGTGATGGTCGATTCATCTCCCATTTTTGGAAAGCCTCCAAACGTCTTTCGGAACCCGACTTAATCTCAGCACCGCTTATCACCCCCAAACCGATAGGCAAACTGAAAGAACAATACAGACTCTTGAGGATATGCTTCGAGCGTGTGTCATTGATTTTAGTGGCTCTTGGGATTCTCATCTACCGTTAATCGAATTTTCATACAACAACAGCTATCATACAAGTATCCAAATGGCACCATTTGAAGCTTTGTATGGTCGCAAGCGTCGATCTCCCATATGTTGGTCTGAGATAGGCGACGCACAAATCACCGGTCCTGAACTAATTCAAGAATCAACCAATAAGATTCATAAGATTTGTGAGAACTTGCTTGCTGCTAGAAATCGTCAAAAGCATTATGCTGATAAGGGACGGAAACCCACAGAATACAACGTCGGTGATCTCATACTTCTAAATGTATCACCTTGGAAAGGGGTAATCCGTTTTGGAAAAAAAAGGGAAACTAGCACCTTGTTATGTAGGTCACTTCAAGGTGCTTGAGCGTATTGGAAAAGTGGCATACAAGCTTGAACTGCCTCAAGAACTCAGCAATATTCACCCAACATTTCATGTTTCTAATCTCAATAAATTCCTTGCTGATGAGAACCTTCGCATTCCACTTGACGAAGTTCAAATCGATGAATCCATGCACTTTATCGAAAGACCTGTGGAGATCATGGACCGTGAAGTCAAACAACTTAAGCGTAGCCGAATACCTATCGTCAAAGTTCGTTGGGAGTCTAAACATGGCCCAGAGTACACTTGGGAGCGTGAAGACCAAATGAAATCCAAGTACCCTCACCTTTTTGTCTCAGCCTCCTCGTGATCAAATTTCGGGACGAAATTCTTTAAAGTAGGGGAGACTGTAACATTTGACCCATTTTCAAATTGTAACCCGAACCTATTTTGTTTTGATTTTGTATTTCAATGAATCCAACTATAACGGTGTAGTTTAAACAATATTATAAATGAGGTTATTCAAAATTTTTATTCATTTAGACCATTTGACGTCATAAACATTTATATTTTTGTTGGAAGTGATTTGTTATTTTATAATTAAATTTAAAGGTCTTATTTAAGTTTATAAAGTTTTACAATCACTTTTGTAAATTAAATGGATATAACATCTAAATTTAGTTTAGGATGAAAAGTGGCAATAATAAAACTTGAATACAAAGTTTTTCACATAAAATAACAAGGATTCAAACTACAGGGGCCAAAACTGTAAACTTTTTAAACATAACCCAACCCCCTGTTTTCCTCCCTCGTCGGCGGGCATACTCTGGCCAACTTCCGGCCAACTTCCGGCCAAGCGCCGGCAAGGCCGGATCCCCAAAATTTCAAACACCTTAACTCATAAGAACCATTTCTATGCGTTTAGAAACTAGATTCGAACCCATTATCCATTTCAATTCTATTATATCACTCCATAAAGTTGAATCAACAAAAATCAATCGAAACTCAATCAAATTCAAATCCGTTTAACCTGAAATCCAGTAAATTAATCTATGTAATCAACTCTAAACGTACTAATAATCATTGCGGTTATAATAATCCAATCATTTGAACTGATAATGTAAAAACTAAATCAAATCGATCGATTATAACCGACGCAAATTTAAAATGCATTCATCATGAAATGGATGAAATTGAACCTTCATAATATAGGGCAAACATTCTAATCAACCTTTTCAAAGTTTCTGTACATCCAATTTTGATTATACATCACATCTTCATCGACTTCGACCTCCATCACCACTCGCGACCTGCAACCGGTCGAACTCCGCATTAGAGGCAACCTCAACAGGAATTGTTTGAGGGCTTTTGATCATCTGGTCCCTTAGAAGCTTTCTGAGAAATTAATTCGATTTAGATCAACAACATCAACTCGAATCGATTGCCCACCCGTCACGAACCGTTCTTCGAATCAACTACATCAACTCAATCGTAATCAAGTAAGTTATACACCTTTACCTACTCGATTTTGCATGGGTAATCAAAGCCCCATGGTTATTATGATTATTATGATCGAATCGTACTTCAATTTGAATCAAATCAGAATTAGGGTTCATGAGGAATTGGGGAATTAATCAATTAAACTTGTTTTATAAATTTTATTCTGATTCTAAACAGAAATCGCGGTAACACACATGGTGTCACACCCTCAAAATCCACATGCGGAGTTTTACTGCGAGGCGTGTGAACAAACCAGGATCACAGCCAATAGTTACTCAGAACGACTCTATATGCCATACTTAATATAAACCAAACCAGAGTTCAAACTTTAAAACCATGCGGAAGCGTATTGTAAATAAGACAAACCCAAAATATAAAAATGTATAATATGGCAAAACATGCGCCAACCAACTGTTTAAAAACCCAAATGTAAAGACAAGCAAATGTGTTTATAGTTTAAGTCTTTGAATGCATGCTCGACTGTAAGGCCCCGTTCCCGGGAAGCCCCACAATTGGCAATTCATAGCATAAAAATCAGTTTAATAGCAAAACATCGCAGCGGAAATAATTAAAACATTCATTTAATACTTAAAAACCATATCATGCTCAAATACATGTCCTTTTTTAATTGTAAACAAAGCATAATACTTGTTCATAAATTACAATAGAGATTTCATAAACAGGAATGCCATCCACATCTCCCCAAGTAGCTCCACAGTACCATCCTCAGTATCAGCACCTACCTGCCAACTATTATGCATAAAAGTCAGCTTTGCTGAGTGAGTTCTAGCTTTAAGTAAATAGTAAATATATCTTTGTCTTTTATATATGTCCACGCATACGTAATACATACATTTCATCATAGTAAGCATGTTCATTATCTTTCATTCATTAATATCTTCCACTTTAGCATAAACGAGACTGCACAAAGCAAGAGCTCTATGTTGATTGACAACAAATGCCAATCCCTGTCGGTACACATGAAAACGGTAGCTAACCCCCGACAGTTGATTCACACTGCAAGGCACATAGCCTGCTCATGAACACGGATCCATCATCATACATCAGACTCACATAAGTGAAGTCTATCATAGTGCTTGCAAGACTTTCCATCATCATATGGGCCCGGGGGTAACATTCATTAAGTTCCACTTCTCATTAATATTATCTTTCACTTAATATATAATACGTAACTTATTAAGTAGACAACATACCAAGTACTAGTCATCATAACACGTAACCGACCCTCCGCGGGACAGCGGGGGTTCGGGGGCGGCAGCCCCTGATAGCGGGGTCCTAGGGGCAGCAGCCCCTAGTGGGGTCCAAAGGGCAACGCCCCTGGATGGGGCCGGGCTGCCCGGTCAGCGCGCCCGAAAATTATTCTGAGCTATTTAAATGTCACATTTTACTTTAGAAAAAAAATGTATTTTCTTGTTAAAACACCTTGAAATCCTTACCTTGAAACCTTATGTTTACTATGCATAATAGGCCCAAAAACATGGAAAAACATTTAAATAAGGGGGTCTAGAACTCACCTGAACTTAGCAAATAGCTTAAATCCTAAGTTACTTAAGCTATGGTCCGAATGCTCTGGTTGCGCGAAAGTTAATACACAAAACGTCAATTTTTCATAATTTCGCCCACAGTTTCGCTGGGCAGCACTTCTGCCAGTTTCGCTGGACAGATTCGCTGCCTTGAGCGCCCAACTTTCGTTGGAATTTCCTAGTTTCGCAATGTCTAAGGATCAACAGTTTCGCCCGAACGAAACTGTAGTTTCGCCCTAGAGAAATTACAGTTTCGCTGGAAATACTCTTAGTTTCGCTGGATGATTATGCAAATTCGCTGGATGCATATACAGTTTCGCAGATCATATAAAAATCACGAACCAGTCCGTTTTTAACCCAAAATCACAACTTTTTACGTCCAACCTCTTAGTTTATCATCCATGAGGCTAAATCTAAGCTTTATACATGTTTTCATACGTAAAAATGTGACCTTTATGCGATTCTTTGCAACTTTTCAAAACCCGAAACCCTAGAATCCGGGTTTGATCTACAGAAGGGTTAGAGGTCGATTCTTACCTTGTTTGTTGCTCCTTTCTTTGAGATTTGATGCATAAACACCCAGATCTTCAATCCCTTGATCTTAGAAGCTTCAAATCTTCTGTTTCTTGCACTTTCTCTCTCTACTTTCTCTCTCTACGAATTCTTGTTGTTAGGGTTGAAATGAGAAGATGGTGGCTGCATTTGGGTAGATTAAGGGCTGATCATGGGCCTCTATTACTCAAGCTTTTGTCCATGAACCCAAATTAGCCCATAATCCTTTTTCCTTTTCCTATTAAATACTCATTAATAAGACTCTAACCCATTTTGGCTCGTTTTGACTTTTCGGGGTGTTACAAGTCTCCCCCACTTATTTAGGTTTCGTCCTCGAAACCTGTCAGTCATCAAACAATTGAGGATAAAATTTCCTCATCTCCTCCTCGACCTCCCATGTAGATTCTGATCCTTTTCTGTGTCTCCACTGTACTCGTACGAGTGGAACTACTTTATTACGTAAGCGCTTCTCCTTCCATTCCAGGATGGCCACCGGCTGCTCTACATAGTTCAATCGCTCATCGACCTCATGTCCTCTAATGGTACAAGTGCATCGTCGTCTACTAGACATTTCCTAAGATGAGATACATGGAACGTAGGGTGAATTCCACTCAACTCATCAGGTAATTCTAGCCTGTAGGTCACTTCCCCTACCCTTGCGACAATACGGAATGGCCCTATAAATCTTGGGCTTAACTTCCCCCTTTTTCAAAACCTAATGATCCCTTTCCAAGGCGATACCTTGAGCATAACCTTGTCACCAACCTCAAACTCTATCGGCCTACGCCTCTTATCAGCATAAGACTTCTGGCGGTCCTTTGCTGCTTTCATGAATGCCTTAATTTATCTAACTTCTCGGTTGTGACCTCAATCACTTCGAGGCTTCCCAATTCCTTTTGCCCGATGTCACCCCAACACACGGGGGTTCTGCACTTCCTACCATACAACATTTCGTAAGGGGGCATACCAATGCTGGCATGGTAACTATTATTATATGAGAATTCCACCAACGGTAAGTGCTCATCCTAACTTCCTCCAAAATCGATTACACATGCTCATAGCATGTCTTCTAACGTTTGAATCGTTCATTCCGACTGACCATCCGTTTGGGGGTGGTAAGCCGTACTAATATGCAGTCTAGTCCCCATTGAGTCGTGGAACCTCTTCCAGAATTTAGAAGTAAACCGCGTGTCCCTATCCGAAACGATAGACACTGGCACGCCGTGACGAGCCACGATCTCCTTGATGAATAGATCTTCCAACTTCTCCGAGGAAAACGTCTCACGAATTGGTAGGAAATGGGCGCTCTTTGTTAAACGGTCAACAATCACCCAGATCACGTCACTTCCTCTTGCCGTGAGAGGTAGCTTCGTGATGAAGTCCATTGTGATGTGTTCCCATTTCCATTCGGGGATGTCCAAAGGCTGGATCCTCCCATATGGCTTTTGGTGCTCTGCCTTTACTTGCAGACACGTCAGGCACTTACTCACGTACTCAACCACGTCTCGCTTCGGGGTGAATGGAATATCGTGTTTTATGAGCCTCGTCCATGATCTTCTCCCTCAGATTCCTGTAGGGAGGGATCCACATCCGCCCAGATCGGGTTTTAATACCCAGGGTGTTTTCCCCCAAATCTGAAACTTGTCCTCTCATCCTTTTAGAGTTGACTCTGTCCTCTCTTAATGCCTCATCCTGGAATACCCTCACTTGTTTCATAACATCAGGCATCATGATTATCTGGCAAGCCCTCACCCGAATTGGTTCGGGTCGTCCTTTTCGGCTAAGGGCGTCAGCAACCACATTAGCCTTGCCTGGGTGATAGTGAATTTCGCAGTCATAGTCCTTGATCAGTTCCAACCACCTCCTCTGCCTCATGTTGAGTTCCTTTTGTTCGAAGAAATACTTCAGACTTTTATGATCAGTGAAGATGGTGCACTTCACCACATACAGGTAGTGCCTCCAAATCTTCAACGCAAACACCACCGCTGCCAACTCCAAATCATGTGTAGAATAATTGGCCTCGTGGGCTTTTAACTGTCTAGAAGCATAGGCTATCACCTTCCTTCGTTGCATCAACACGCAACCCAATCCTGCATATGAGGCATCCGAGTAGACTACCAGGTCCTCGTTCCCCTCAGGTAGCGTCAGGACAGGGGCTTGCGTTAACCTCATTTTTAGTTCTAGGAAGGCGTTGTCCTGATCGGGACCCCATTCATACTTCACGTCCTTCCGGGTCAGCTTAGTCAAAGGAGAAGTTATCTTAGAGAAATCCTGGATAAACCTCCTATAGTAACCTGCCAGACCTAAGAAATTGCGAATCTCGGTTGGCGTCTTTGGAGATTCCCATTGCATTACCGCTTCAACCTTCGCAGGATCCACCCTGATCCCCTCGGGATTAACCACATTACCCAGAAACTGTACTTCTCGAAGCCAAAATGCACATTTGGAGAACTTAGCATATAACTTCTCGCTTCTGAGTGTCTCCAATACTTCTCGAATATGATCGGCATGTTCTTCTTCACTCTTTGAATAGATCAAAATGTCATCGATGAACACTATTACTGATCTATCCAACATAGGCCGACACACCCGATTCATAAGGTCCATAAAAGCAGCTGGCGCGTTAGTTAAACCAAAGGACATGACGAGAAATTCGTAATGTCCATAACGCGTCCGGAACGCTGTTTTAGGAATATCTTGTTCTTTCACCTTCAGTTGGTGGTAACCAGACCACAGGTCTATCCTTGAAAACCAGCTGGCACCCTGAAGTTGATCGAACAAGTCGTCAATCCTTGGTAGCGGGTATCGATTCTTTACGGTCAGCTTATTGAGCTCGCGATAGTCTATGCACATCCGCATGCTACCATCTTTCTTCTTGACGAATAAAACTGGAGCACCCCATGGTGAGATACTCGGCCGGATGAAGCCCTTATCCAATAAATCTTGCAACTGGTCTCTTAATTCCACCATCTCTGGAGGAGCAAACCAATATGGTGCTTTAGCGACGGGCTGTGCTCCCGGTAACAAATCAATCTGGAATTCGATTTCGCGGTCCGGCGGTACACCAGTCAGGTCTTCAGGAAAGACGTCAGGAAACTCACGCACTACTGGCACGTCTGATAATTGTGGCTCTAGCGTGTCCACATCTTTGACGTAGGCCAAGTAAGCGCTACACCCACGTCTCATGTACTTTTCAGCTGTGATCATCGACACGACCTTCGGCACACAACACACCTTATCCCCACAAACCGTAATGGGACTACCATCGGGCGCTGTTAGACGAACTATTTTCTTGCTACATACTATATTGGCTTCATACCTAGCTAACCAATCCATGCCTAACACCACATCGAAACCTCCTATGGCCATAACATGCAACCTAGTAGGGAACATACAACCTTCTAACTCAATCAGGAAATCCTCAATCACTTCAGTTACCTTAGTGGATTTACCAATGGCGGTTTCTACATAGAAGGGCTCGTCTAACTTTCTACTCTTATCATACAACGAACGATAAAAGGCAGCAGACACAAAACTCCTACTAGCACCAAAATCAAAGAGCACAGAAGCATATTTATGGTCCACCAGAAACATACCTGAAACTACTTCTGGGTCTACCCTGGCCTCCTTACGAGTTATGTTGAATGCCCTCGCCTTCGCCTTTGAATCGTCACCCTTTCCTTTATCTCCGACTCTAACCGTTCCTGATCCTGCTGATTTTCTTTCTGGCAGTCCCTACCCACATGTCCCATCTCGCCACACTGGTAACATTTCCCCACCTTGCAATCCCTAACATAGTGGCCCTCACCCCCACACTTAAAACATTTTCCAGTTCCAACTCTACACTCCCCGAATGACCCTTTCCACACTTTCTACAAACACCTCCTCCACCAACATTTCCTTGTCTTCCGGGCTGGTCTTCAACTCTCATCCTCTTCTCCCCACTTCTGAAGTTATCACCTCCGAACCTCTTCCCATTGCCATTCTTATTCCCACTCCATCTCTCCACCTTCTTTTGTGCAGGCACCGAATCTCTTTCGTCATACAGTCTCCCAGCTAAATCCACCACCGACTGAACGTGCCTGGTCTGGCTGCAATCATGTGCCTCCTGATATCCACAGGCAAACCCTGCATGTACCTCTTGATCTTTCTGGATACAGGTGTCACCATGTCTGGAACAAGTCTTGCAAGTTCATTGAACTTGGAAGTATACTCTTGATGAGTCATGTTCCCAGCCTCCAAATACCAGAACTCCTTTTCAATCTTGTCTAATTCCCGGTGAGGGCAATACTCCTCCAGCACTAACTCTTTCAGTTCAGACCACCTCATCTTGGCTATCGATCGCCTTCCTTCAGCCTGGACAATATTGTCCCACCAGCACAACGCTGAGTCGACGAGGAATGAGTGGCGAACTTAACCTTCTGATCTTCGCGGCATTCACTAATTTCCAGTACCGCTTCCATCTCTCTGATCCAACGATGAGCAGCAGTAGCATTGCCGTTACCGTCGAAGGTTGGGGGCTTACACCTTTGAAATGCCCCATAGTTGCACCCCCTAGTCGTCTCTCTCTCAGCCTCCTCCTCACTGTCTTCATCATGGATTACCACCTTAGGGTTTGATGGCTCCTCTTCAGATTCCTCCGTCCTCCCAGTGGTCCTTCCAGAATTCTTCTCATTTTCCTTCTCCTTCTTATCAACTTTCTCTCCATCCTTAACTGCTTTGAGCACCTCATTCACCACCGAGGGTAAGACGTCTTGCATGACATTATAGACTTCATCAGCAATAGCCTCCTTCACATTGGATTTGAGGGTGGCTGATCCCTCACCCTCTGGTTGACTATGGAGGTCTGACTCCTCATGAACAGTCTCGGGAGCCTTAGCTTTGCTCCGGGTGACGCGTGGTGTAGTAGTACGACCACCTTGAGGATGCCCACGTGTAGCCTTCCCAGTTTTCCTACCCGCCATATCTAATTCCTATAAGATTTAAACACCGAAATGGTCATTCAATTTATTGCTTAGATCATTACAAGTATGGTAAGTCCTTAATTACATTGGCCAAGTGTGATTAACTACTTACCTTACCCTCCGGTCCCAAGCAATCACTATCCTAACACATGTAGTGTTCAAATCTACACGTATAGTAAACAAATAGCACATGCACGTATTACCAGTTTACATGAAATATTTTACCTGATGGCATGTAGCTACTTGGGTTGACATCCTTCATTTGGTCCCATTCTCAGTTTAAGTTTAGGTTTGAAAAATGTTTTACCCATTTCTCTTAAACTTTGGCTCTGATACCAACTTATAAGGCCCCGTTCCCGGGAAGCCCCACAATTGGCAATTCATAGCATAAAAATCAGTTTAATAGCAAAACATCACAGCGGAAATAATTAAAACATTCATTTAATACTTAAAACCATATCATGCTCAAATACATGTCCTTTTTTAATTGTAAACAAAGCATAATACTTGTTCATAAATTACAATAAAGATTTCATAAACAGGAATGCCATCCACATCTCCCCATGTAGCTCCACAGTACCATCCTCAGTATCAGCATCTACCTGCCAACTATTATGCATAAAAGTCAGCTTTGCTGAGTGAGTTCTAGTTTTAAGTAAATAGTAAGTATATCTTTGTCTTTTATATGTCCACGCATACGTAATACATACATTTCATCATAGTAAGCATGTTCATTATCTTTCATTCATTAATATCTTCCACTTTAGCATAAACGAGATTGCACAAAGCAAGAGCTCCATGTTGATTGACAACAAATGCCAATCCCTGTCGGTACACATGAAAACGGTAGCTAACCCCCGACAGTTGATCCACACTGCAAGGCACATAGCCTGCTCATGAATACGGATCCATCATCATACATCAGACTCACATAAATGAAGTCTATCATAGTGCTTGCAAGACTTTTCATCATCATATGGGCCCGGGGGTAACATTCATTAAGTTCCACTTCTCATTAATATTATCTTTCACTTAATATATAATACGTAACTTATTAAGGACCAAGTACTAGTCATCATAACACGTAACCGACCCTCCGCGGGACAACGGGGGTTCGGGGGCGGCAGCCCTTGATAGCGGGGTCCTAGGGGCAGCAGCCCCTAGTGGGGTCCAAGGGGCAACGCCCTGGCTGGGGCTGGGTTGCCCGGTCAGCGCGCCCGAAATTATTCTAAGCTATTTAAATATCACATTTTACTTTAGAAAAAAAATGTATTTTCTTGTTAAAACACCTTGAAATCCTTACCTTGAAAACCTTATGTTTACTATGCATAATAGCCCCAAAAACATGGAAAAACATTTATATAAGGGGGTCTAGAACTCACCTGAACTTAGCAAATAGCTTAAATCCTAAGTTACTTAAGCTATGGTCCGAATGCTCTGGCTGCACGAAAGTTAATACACAAAACGTCAATTTTTCATATTTTCGCCCACAGTTTCGCTGGCAGTTTCGCTGCCAGTTTCGCTGCCAGTTTCGCTGCCTGTTTCGCTGGGCAGCACTTCTGCCAGTTTCACTGGACAGATTCGCTGCCTTGAGCGCCCAACTTTCGTTGGAATTTCCTAGTTTCGCAATGTCTAAGGATCAACAGTTTCGCCCGAACGAAACTATAGTTTCGCCCCAGCGAAATTACAGTTTCGCTGGAAATGCTCTTAGTTTCGCTGGATGATTATGCAAATTCGCTGGATGCATATACAGTTTCGCAGATCGCATAAAAATCACGAACCAGTCCGTTTTTAACCCAAAATCACAACTTTTTACGTCCAACCTCTTAGTTTATCATCCATGAGGCTAAATCTAAGCTTTATACATGTTTTCATACGTAAAAATGTGACCTTTATGCGATTCTTTGCAACTTTTCAAAACACGAAACCCTAGAATCCGGGTTTGATCTACAGAAGGGTTAGAGGTCGATTCTTACCTTGTTTGTGCTCCTATTCAATATTAGCAATTCGAAAGTGTGAGACCCAGTAGTACTACCCAAATTTCCCCGCTATTCAATATTAGCAATTCGAAAGTGTGAGGACTTTTCCGTGGTAAACAGCACTATATTAATATTATACACAACTTAAATACAATAAGCTTTTGGGAAATTACCAGTATGTTATCTCCCCAAAAGAGATTAAATAAATAGGGGGCATGAACTCACCTGATATGCGTGACGAGTACTTAGAGTTTACTCGAAAGAAAAGTGGACAGTCAACCCTCAGAGGTTACCTAGATCATGTAAGTACATGAGTATGTGTAAACAGAGAATATGTGAAACCCTAAGTGCGCTACAACCAAAGACTCAAGGTTTTAGAAGGATAGACATGTTTGACCCAGTTGACCCGTTTGACCCGTTGGTGACATTATGTGTTGTAAACCATTTAAACAGACATGAGCATATATCATACATGGTTAACATTCCAATGGATCACATATGGTGCTACATTCCTAATGCATTGCTTAGATCATCATACTATGTAAATATCATACAAATTATGTAAGTCCCTAACATCTAGCATGCTCAGTGTATCCATAACACAACTAGTACATCATATAAAGGTCAAATCATGCATAACCTACTCATATGACCTATAACTATGAATTAGTGCACACAGGCCAAAACAGATAATTTCCCAATTAATCATCCATACTAGCCATAACACATTCAACATGTCCATTACATTCAACATACATCTAGATGATCGATTTCCAGTCCCAAACATGATGTCCTAGTTACTAATCAACATTCAATACCATACATGATCATCAAGGTTCATCAATCCCACATGATCAACTAAGCATCCATACAACTCCAATAACACATTCTAACACATTAGATATCCACAATAAACACTCTAGCATGATCCTATCATCAAGAACATGTCCAAACTATCATATCCAAAGTTCATCAAAAATAAAGTTTCCCTTTTGGGAAAGTACATACCAAAATCTACTAAACACCCAATGTATACATAATTCATCAATTCATATCTAAAAAGTTACTATCTTTAGTAATGTATGGAATCTAGCATGTAATCTTGAATTACCAATGTTCATAGCAACAATCTAGCATCCAATTATCATCATAACCACATCTATAACATCAATACATTAACAATTCAATATTACATGCAAAATAAAGTTACTATTATTAGTAACCTATGAACAAGGCCTTCAACTCATCAATGTCTTGCAAGATTCATGTATTCTAGCATCCATATCATCTAATTAATATCATACAACCATCAAACAACCATCAATTTCATATAATCATCACTAATTTTGAATTAGGGCTTATTTTGAATCAAAATCCATAAGCAATTCACAAAAACGTATCATTCTTGCATATTCGACGTTAAACAACATGTATACTATCAAACTAACTCACTAGCATCATCAAACAACCTTAACATTCAATATTCATCATCCAATTTCAGATTTTCGGACCTAAAGCTTCGGCCATAATGAGTTTCATGCAAAAACACCAAAAACTAACCTTCTTAACATGTAATGGCTTGCAATCAATGATTTTAACTTGTGCTATTGCTTGTACTTGATCAAATCCGTGGATCCTTGGTTGTTCTTGATTGAAATCGCAAAGGGAGGGGTGGGGAAAGGGGAGTCGCGGCCGAAGGGGGGTTCTAGGGTTGGGTTTTTTGATTTTTAATTTTATTTAGTTACCCCTAATTACCTTTAGGCCCTTTTAACTTGTATTTTATAAAAATCTAGGTTTTAACTAGTTTTTAAAAGGTTTCTAATTACTAAACACAATTATTATTAGTCACAAATGATAACCTTGCATATTTTTCACTTGGCGCGCAACATATGAAATAATTATAGCAAGTCATCACGTTACGCGATTAATTTTCTAATTAATATTTAAAAACACGCAAACACGAAAGTATAACTTAGCAACCACATAATCAGTTAAGTTATCATCCGTTTAACATCATTAATTATCTTCAAGTCACCAACGTTCAACGACAACTAGTGTGTGCTCACGACACGTGTATGCAAGACTTAACGGAACTAACGGAGTTTTGGTAACGGAAAATTACCGGATGTCACACATGGCATACATACGGGTGACCAGGTTCGAACCTGGGCACCCATATATATATTTAAAATGTTTTTTTTTCTTTTTCAGGACTTATTATTAGACTATAATATTCCTATTCTTATTAAAACCTTTGGTCAGTGGCTACAGTGCCACCACCAGGGTATTTTAGGTATTTCATCGCCTGTTGAATGTTGATAAAGAAGACGAAGATTCACCCAGACACCATCATCATCATCATCAGCATCATCATCATCATTAGCAACATCTTCTTCATATTCTTCATCTTCATCTTCTTCATTCTGTAAATCCAACCTACAAAGCACAGGTCTACACACACATGGAGCTATAGATACAACATCTGACGACGGTGGAGGTGGAGGTTGTGGTGGTGGCGGTGGCGGTGGCATGGTGGTGGTGTTTGGTGGTTTCGGATGATCCGGTGAGCATTTGGATGAGTTTTCTAAAGGAGGTGGTGTCGACTTGAACGAAGGTGGTGGGGTAGGGGTGGTTGGGGTCGGATCTGGGGATGGGGGTTAGCGGCCACGATGGGTGGTGGTGCTGGTTGTGGTTGACGGTGGTGGTGGTGGTGGTGGTGGTGGTGGAGGAGGCTTTAGGTGAGTGATTTGTTGGGGTTTGTTTTCATCTGTGGGATTGGGGATCTGACGAAAATATCATCCTCCTGAACTGCAACATCTTCCTACTAAGGTTTGATAGTTTCTTTTTTTTCGCTGCTTGGATTTGTTAAATCTGTTTTTAGCAGATCCAATTGTAGTTTGAAATGCGTAGATTCCTCTTTCCTATGTCGGCAATTTGACCAATTTAATTGCATCCATTTGTACATTGCAGTAAACTTGATTTAAATAATACGATGTTGTTTTAACTTTAACATTGCGCAAGGAGATTTTATTTCATTGGAAGTTTTGGTTTTGGATTTGAAACATAATAGGAACATAGCATAACTGGTTGAAATTGGAACTTAGCAGGAGTGGATAAATTTAAATTATTAGATAGTGATGCAAGATGAAATCATGAAATTAAAGTCAAACAATGAGCCTTTGTGCTGACTAAGTCAAATTTTAAGTCGGTTATGTAGAAATGATGTTATCTATATTGTATATGCGTTTTTTTCATTCATGCTAACGGATCAGGTAAAGCACAGCTTGTGTCGGGCAGGTGACCTAAAAGGAGGTTAAGGGCAGAAAACCAATGGGAGTTGAATTTGAGCTTGAGACCTCTGTCGGATGGCTTTTTGTATATAAGGGGTCTGATATGTTTGTCAATTTATTGCAGAGAGTGCCATGGCTGAGTACAAAAGTTTATTAGAGATAATAAATTAAGATAGAATAGAGTTGATAGAAAATTCAAAATTTATCATGTTCCATTATATAAATTTGAGATGCCTACATTTGTCTTTGTGAATTAGCTTTTGGCATACATGAAACTTGTAGTAAAATATTGTGAATTAGCTTTTGGCATACATGAAACTTGTAGTAATATAAGTCTGTCATCTTATGCAGCCTACAGTTTCAGGGGAGATTCAGTCGCCATTCGGGGTTGCTGAGGTCGAATTTATTGATCCACGAGAACCTGTAGCGGTTAGTATATCTTAGTGTCCTTTCACTATGATTTAGTTCAAACACGTTTTTGTGTGCGTACTGGTCTAGCGTTTCTCAAAAAGACTTGGTTGTATTCTAGAATTGTTCTGTATCTTCCATCCTGAATTCCAAATATGGTCATGATAAAAGCATAAATGCATGATAGTCATTTGTTATTTTTAACTCATAGGCCACATTTGCAGGTTGTTCCGATCCTGTGAGCTGGTCTTGCTCTTGCAGAGCATGCATCGTCAATCTTACCGGCAACCAAGACATACCACCTAGGTAATTAATAATTTAAATGTCAATATGTCATATGTTAATCGCCAAGTGTATTTATTATGACAATTTTACATGAGGTTCACATTTACCGTCAATTTTTTATATTTCTGTTTTTCATTTTTATTTTTACTTTTATTTTTAAATGAAGGTGTTAGCAGAAACGAGGAGACTCTTCAAACCGACGGTATATTGAACAAGTAAGAATTCCAACCAGGGTCATTACTTATTACTGAAGTCTGAACATATCTCCATCATGTTTAGATGCTATCTACGAATCTGTCAAAAGTTTTATGATATTGTATCATTTGATGATTCCTTTGATTTTTTAGAGTTAGATCCATGTATGGCTTTTGATACTATAGACCATCTATGATTAGCATCAAATCATCAAAATGGTGTGAAATTTGCTATAATATTTCAAGCGAAACCAGAATGCTGTAATTTTGGTATAATATTATTCACTCCACCATTTTACTCCAAAAATTCACAAGTCGTGTATTATAAAATATCTAACATAAAAGTTAAAATTAATTTATATTATGGAAACATCCTTTTTGAGATCCTTAAGATGAGTATGGTATCTAATATATTTAAGTAAGTTTTATCACAACATACTTATTAATGTTATCAATAAGGTAGTTATTTTTATTAAAAATTATGTAGGTTGCCTGAAAAGTTTCCTGAAGGAACTCGAGTGTTTGTTGTAGATCCTTGCTAGCAACAGGTAAGTTTCTTTTTTGTTTGTTTCTACTCATACGTTGAAGCCTGCCCTTTATGTTAATTTTATTTTCACCAATTATTTCATATTTTCCCGTATTTTAATAATCTTTAGGTGGCACAATAGTTACAGCCATTGACATGATCAAGGAACGCGGAGTTGACAACCACCATATCAAAGTGGTAAATAGAGTAGCCGTTCATATTCCGTTTTATGTAATCACAATATTTTCTTCGTTGAACTATTTATGTAATTACCTATTGCCCCCCCCCTAAATCATAATTAACAGTAGAGACGGCATGTATTTAGGTATCTGCTGTAGCATGCCCTCCAGCACTCTCAAAACCGTTAGTAGCAGAAAACGCAAACTTGCACGGCCGCAGCAACGCGCGGCATTTAAATCTAGTTAATATAAAACTATTTTGTTAATTAATATTATTCTAGAAATTTTATATTAATCTCAGAAAATTTTAAAATTATAATCCATTTTCTTATTAATTTTAAGAGATTAAATGTCTAACAAAAACTTATTTATAAGTTTTATATTTTATAAAAATCATTTCTAGCCAAACATAAATTGTTCAAATCGTTTCATATCAATATTTTTATCAATCGTCTAATAACTAATTATTCAACTGATTATTTGGACAAGTTATTTTTTACTTAATTATTAAAATGATTATTTCATTTTACACTTTACTGCTCAACTACTACTTAATCAAATTAATAATTAAATACTTAGGTAACACTCAAATTTATAACGACCCACTAATATATTCAACCTAAACTACTTTTTAATATTTTTTTTATAACTAATTACTAAAAACCCTCAAATCTCAATTGGGACCCTAATTCATATTAGTTCTTCACAAGTTATTATTCTAATCACAAGATACCAAACCTTAGGTTGAAACGTGAGGACATTTTGGTATCAAACCAAACCTTCTATCATTTACAAAACGCTTATAATTATCAAGTGAGTATTCATTGCCCATTTTTCATGTTTTATATTTGGGGAAATCATGTGATCCAATATTCAACCATACTTATTCATTTTTATTCTATTTCATTCTAAATTCAATTCAATACATGTTGTGTTATTACTTGCAATTATGTGTTCATAATTAGGTAACTTGATAACATGATCATTAATTTACACAACCACGGTAACAATGATAGATCTATTGGTTTGACAAACCCACCCCATTTGTTTAGTCGCGTGGTGATTGAAACGGAATCATTCATTCTATAAGGCTTCGTCTGTGGACCGAGTCAATTCAGTCAGTAGGTTTGATTGTATTGTTTGTCATTTATGATACACTGTTGCAATTTAGTCTTGACATTACCATGTGAATTGAATTGTTTTCTTTCAAGATATCTAATCAACTTTAGTACGTGTATATAAACATGTGACTACTCACTGGCTAATTTGTTAGCTGACTCGTTACTTTTTCACATGATTTCAGGAAATGCTGTTTAGAGGATTTCTCTCTGCTCACATAGGACTGGACTTAGTCAAAAATAAAGCAAACAATGTTATGATACTTGGTTTTATTTAATTGCATTGTAATGTGTGACTTGACTGGCATTATTCAATAAATAAATGACTATTAAATGTTATTTCAACGTATTTATTACCTTGTGCTATGAACAATCGATTCACATTCGTCGCCTCGATGATTCCGCCATCGGGGGGTGTGACATCGGCTCTATGCTGGTGGGACAATATAGTCCAAGCCGAGGGTAGTAGGGCTATTGGGAGGATGAGGTGGTCGGAGTTGAGAAGTTGATTATTGAGGAGTTTTTCCTTACCGGGAAATGGATAAGGTCGATAGGGAGTTCCTGCAGCTCGAGGCGGGGGGGAACGATGACACACCAGCAATACACCACAAAGTTCAACGAGATGGCACGTTGGTGCCGAATCAGGTGACACCTCTGTCACGAAAGATCAAGAGGTATATTAAAGGTTTGCCGGCGGACATTCGCAGACATATGATCGCTGCCCGACCGAGCACGTTTAGGTCGGTGGTGGACTTGGCGGGAAGACTGTATGATGAAAAGGTTGTAGTGGTGGTGGCTGAAGGTAGTAGGAAGGGTGGTTGTGATAGGAATTGGAACGGCAAAAGGTTTGGTCGGGATGATGCCTCGACGGGGTAACAAGAAGGCACGGGTGGACGATCGTCGTGAGGCCACACCGGGTACGGGATCGAGAAAGTGTGGCAAATGTTGGAAGGAGCACAGTGGCGAGTGTAGATGGGGGTTGAACGTCTGTTTCAAGTGTAGGAAGCCTGGTCATATGGCTAGAGATTGTAGGGGCGCGAGGTGCTTCAACTGTGGGGAAAGTGGTCATATGAGTAAAGACTGTAAGAGGCCAAGGCTGAGGGTTCCGGAGTAAAGAAGATAGGGAGTGAAGGACCGAGGACGAGCGCTAGGGCATTCACTATGACACAAGAGGAGGCTAGGACGGACCCTGATGTTGTGTCCGGTAGTTTCTAGTAAATCAAAACTTTAGCTTCTGTGTTGTTTGATTCAGGTGCCAGTAGAAGTTTATTCCGCCACTTCCTGTGCTAAACTGCCTATTAGTGTATATATATATATAGCATAATATATATATGGATAATATGTATATACATATAAATATAAAACATAATATATATACACACACATATATATGTAGCCACCAGTCTTCACCCAACATGCACAAGAGCACTTTGCTCTCCAAAGATCGGCAATGCCCCGAAAACCTAAGGGTTCCTCCACAAGGTTTATATATATATATAATACTTATACATACACGTATATATACACGTATATATATACGTATACATACACGTATACATACACGTATACCATACACATATATATACACGTACACATACACGTATACATACACGTATACATACACGTATATATACAGTA
>JABSNV010000855.1:0-138496 GCA_024085815.1 Flaveria linearis
TATTGCATATATTCTGCATTAATTGCATGCATTTTTATAAAATAGAAGTTTTAGTAGGATGGAATCTACTCTTGTATATTTTTGTTTTTATAGAATAATTAAATGGCTGGAAAAGGAGGATAAAGATTGAAACTTTAAAATTAAAAAAAGTGGAGAGTTAGTTGGAGGAGGAAGAGAGCTTCAAAGATAAAAGGAAGAGGTTGTTGGAATGGGAAGGCATCGAGCACAAGGCAAGAAAAAGAAGAAAAAGGGCATCTTGGAGGCACGGAGTTCTAGAAAGAAGAAAAAGTTGCTTTCGATGTTTTTGGATTATAAGAAGACATTGAGGCTATTGTTGATTTTGGGGATTTTCGTAAGCTTATATTTTTTCTGTGTTTTCATAACCTAGCCACCATGTCCGGCTAGGGCACTTTTTAGTTCCAACATTAAGGTTTGATTTCTATGTTTTGGTTTGAACTTATGTGAAACGGTTGGAGACGTTTTATTTTAATGGTTTGTTTGCGTGATTCTTGATCTTAAACCCGGATCTAATCGGTATATATTAGATTGTTAATAAACCTGATCAACTTATTAATTTTTCTAATAAAGTTCTTTAATTTTTAAACCCTAATCAAGTTTTAATTTTTGATACAAGGAACAAATAATGTTTTGGGTTTGTCTATGAGTCCAAATTCATTATAGGGTCATTCAATCTAATTAAGCATTCCGAACGGCGTGAGTGTTTAATTATAATTGATACTTCTATCATTGCAACCCGCACGCTAAGATCCGAACGGCGTGAGCTTAGAGTAGCGGTTGGCTCTAATCAACGAACTGCGATTGATTAGACATTAGATAGAGTGGATATCCGAACGGCGTGATGTCTAGTATCGATACAAATTATTAATTAAAAATAGTCATTGCACCGTAATCGTTAATGATCGTAAGCCAAATCAAATCAAGAAATTACCTTAGTGTTGGAATTAGTTTTCGTATTTGAATTAATTTCACCATTTAATTAACGTCTTTATTAATCTCTTTTCCATAAAAAAATACAAAAAAATGTCAACTTTCGTTTTCTGGCAGAACCTTAACACGGCCGCGTGGAACTTCCTTTACAGTCTGACACGGCCGTGTCAGCTTGCTGGAATTTTTCATACTTTTTGCTATTTACTTTTAGTTTTAGTTTTTAATTAAAACCCCCCTCTTCTTTAGTCCATATCGATCAAGTAACTGTGCTAAAACGTTTTGGTATAAATTATTGACACGTATCCCTGAGGACACGAACCCTACTTACGCTCATACTATTCTTAGTGTGTGTTCGGTAGGTTCACATTTTCATCATTTATTTGCTGGATTCGACACCCAACAAATTGGCGCCGTTTCCGGGGATACGGCGATTCTAATCATTTAATGCCAAGATCTTTTCGTACAGGTACACCACTTGAGATTGACCTCGGAGATAGAGAAGACTCAAAGAGGTTAGGAAACACAGCAAGCTCCGAAAGAAGTTAGCAGTTCCTCAACACCACTGATTCATCTCCAGTCACTGACATTTGGCAAGATATACCCTTGTCAAGTGAATCTGAATCGGACTCTGAAACCGAATCAACACAACCTTCACAAACAACCACCACTCCACCACAATCACCTACCCATCAAGAACCACTCTCACCCCAACCAATCATGGCAGCTCCGCCGAACAAACCCTTAGACATGGGCAACCCTGATGTTACCCACAACCCCTCTGCATAAACTACCCCGCCATGGTGAACTTTGAGCTGAAATCCGGTCTCATCCATCTGTTACCACTCTTTCGGGGCCTTGAGAACGAAGACCCTCACAAGTTTCTCAAGGAATTTCATGTTGTGTGTTCCGGAATGAAGCCACACAATGTTACTGAAGATCAATCAAGCTTAGGGCATTCCCCTTTGCTATGCAAGATTCGGCTAAAGAATGGTATATTACCTACCACCGGGTCGGTAAACACATGGACTGATCTTGCAAAGGTGTTCTTAGACAAGTACTTCCCGGAAGTTAAAGCCTCTATTCTACGCAAGGAGATAATTGGATTAAACAAGCAAAAAGAGAAGCTTTGCATACTTATTGGGAAAGATTCAAGAAGTTGTGTGCTCGTTGCCCACAACATGGCATCTCGGAACATCAACTACTTCAATACTTCTGTGAAGGGTTGGCACCACTAGAGAGACGTTTGATAAATGCCTCTAGTGGGGGAGCCTTACTTGATAAAACCAACCCAAATCAGAGAATTGATAACTTCCATAGCTGAAGATACCAAACATTCCTCACAAGAAGATGGATGGTATGATGATGTCCCACGGCGGTTAAAGAAGTGAGCACTCCTCACATTGAAAGCCAACTTGCTGAATTGACTAAAGCTGTAATGCAACTCACAAAAGGTAAGGAAGCTGAGCAAAACCTCGAGCGTGTGGAATATGCTTACAATTTGGACACCCCACGGATATGTGTCCCACACTTCAAGAAGATGTTGAAGAGGCACAAGCGATAGGAGGTTATGCGGGGCAGAATTCAAGGTCATATGAACAACCAAGAATAATCAAAAATGGGGACCACCACCCAATCTTGGTTATCCACAAAGACCCCCCAATCCATCCATCAAAGACCTCCATTTCAGATGCAAACAATCACAAAACTTTCAACCTCGACAGCAACAACAAGCAGGGAACTCAGGGATGTCTTGGAAGATTTGTCAAGAATCTAGCAACCAACCACACACGTTCCAGCAGAAACAAAGGCTAGCATCAAGACTTGGAGCAACAAATAACTCAATTGGCAAACTCGTGAGCAAGATGGAATCCCAAGGTAAGCTACCTGCACAAACCGAAACAATCCCAAGCATAATGCTTGTTCGATTACCTTGAGGAGTGGGAAAAGCTATGATGGTCCTGAAATTCAAGAGGAGGAAGAAGAGATCGTGGTTGAGAAGAAGATGTGGAAAAGAAGGACAAACCAAATCTGATGAACTTAAGGCAAAGTACACACACCTCCACCTCCATTCCCTTCAAGACTGAAAGGTACACAAAAACAAAGGGAAGAACAAGAGATTATGGAAACTTCCGTAAGGTAGAGGTAAACATACCATTACTTGATGCTATAAAACAAGTTCCAGATATGCTAAATTTTTAAAAGAACTTTGCACATCTAAGAAAAAGCTTAAAGGTAATGAAACAGTTAAGGTAGGTGAAATATTTCTGCAGTTTTACAAAAAAGATTACCACCAAAGTGTAAGGATCCGGGTGTCTTTACGGTTCCTTGCAAATTGGGAATCTTAGCATACCTCGAGCCATGCTCGACCTTGGAGCCTCCATTAACGTCCTACCATATTCTATTTTCAAACACTTAATGTAGGAGCGTTAAAGAGGACCGGGTAGTCATTCAATTGGCCGATCGTTCCATAGTATACCCAAAAGGTGTACTAGAGGATGTATTAGTCCAAGTGAATGAGTTGGTATTTCCGCTGATTTTTATGTTTTAGACATGGAAGATGATGATATCTCGAATTCAAGTTCCATTTTGTTAGGAAGACCATTTTTGAAAACTGCAAAGACAAAAATTGATGTTTATAGTGGCACTCTTTCAATGGAATTCGATGGTGAGGTTATCCATTTATATATATGATGCCATGCGATATCCAAGTGATGTTTCTTCTTTGAATTGGTTAGATGTTATTGAACCTTTAACTGATGATTGTTTTGAGTTATCTAACCATGATGTTCTAGCATTGGTGTTAAATAGAAGCATTGATGAAGTAACAGCAAAAGAGCTTACTGAAAAATTCAAGCTTGGGGAAGAGTTGATGGAAGTAGTAACATTCAGGAGGAACAAAAGAAATCAAGTATGAACCACAAAAGATGCAACTTCCAATTACTAATCAAAAGCTTCTTCCATCTATTTTGCAGGCACCCGAGCTAGAACTGAAAACCCTCCCTAATCATCTAAAGTACGCAAACCTTGGAGAAAAAGAGACTTTGCCAGTGATCATATCTAATAAGCTGACAAGTGAAGAAGAAGAGGAGTTGGTCAACACACTCAAGCAATATAAGGAAGCAATTGGTGACCATAGCTGACATAAAAGGTTTGAGCCCATCACTTTGCATGCACAGATCCTCATGGAGGAGGATTACAAGCCAACAAGAGAAGCGCAAGAAGATTGAACCCTCCAACGATGGAGGTTGTGAAGAAGGAGATCCTAAAGTTGCTAAATGCGGGTATGATCTACCCCATTTCCGATAGCAATGGTAAGCCCCGTGCAAGTTGTGCCTAAGAAAACAGGTATAACTGTGACTGAAAATGAACAAGGTGAATTGGTCCCCACTCGTGTCCAAAACGGGTGGAGGGTGTGTATTGACTATAGAAGGCTAAACGCCTCAACTCGAAAGGACCACTTTCCATTGCCGTTTATAGATCAAATGTTGGAAAGACTAGCAGGTAAGTCTCATTATTGTTGCCTAGATGGGTACTCTGGTTTTCATCAAATACCCGTTGCACCGGAGGACCAAGAGAAAACAACGTTTACGTGTCCTTTTGGCACGTTTGCATACCGGCGGATGCCCTTTGGGCTTTGCAATGCACCCGCCACGTTCCAAAGGTGTATGGTAAGCATATTTTCTGATTATGTTGAAGAGATAATTGAAGTGTTTATGGACGATTTCACCGTATATGGAATTCTTTTAAAGAATGTTTGGAAAACTTGACTAAGATCTTAAAGAGATGCATTGAGACTAATCTTGTTTTAAATTATGAGAAATGTCATTTCATGGTTGATCAAGGTCTTATTTTAGGTCATGTTGTCTCTTCAAAAGGTTTAGAGGTTGATAAAGCAAAAATTGATGTTATTAGATCTTTACCTTACCCTAATAGTGTGCGCGAAGTGCGTTCTTTTCTTGGTCATGCAGGATTTTATCGAAGATTTATCAAGGATTTTTCTAAGATAACAAACCAATGTGTGAACTTCTACAAAAAGATGTAGATTTGTGTTTTCCGAAGCATGCAAGCAAGCCTTTGATACCTTGAAGAAGTCATTGGTTAGTGCACCGATAATCCAAACCGCCGGATTGGAGTTTACCATTCGAGATCATGTGTGATTGCAATCATGCCGTAGGAGCGTATTGGGTCAAAGGAAGGATCGAGTGCCACATGTGATCTACTATGCTTCAAGAACTTTAGACCATGCTCAAAGCAACTACTCAACCACGGAAAAAGAGCTTTTAGCTATTGTTTTTGCTTTAGAGAAATTTAGACAATATTATTGGGTACTAAAGTAATTGTATATTCTGATCATGCAGCTTTGAGGTACCTCATGACTAAAAAGGATGCCAAGCCAAGACTTATCAGATGGGTGCTCTTACTTCAAGAATTCGACTTGGAAATCAGAGACAAAAGTGGAAAGGAAAACCTTGTGGCGGATCACCTAAGTAGGATCATAAACAATGAGGAACCAATGCCCTTAAATGACTCATTCCCGGATGAACATCTATTTGCTGCTCAAATCACCACTCCTTGGTATGCCGATATTGTAAACTACAAAGTGGCAAATACTTTTCCCTTCGATCTCTCCCGTGCTCAAAAAGATAAGATAAAAAGGGAAGCAGAAGATATGTTTGGGATGAACCATACCTTTGGAAGTATTGCGCCGATCAAGTTATAAGAAGATGCGTCGACATGAGTGAGGTACCTTCTATTCTAGAATTTTGTCACTCACAAGCTTGTGGAGGTCACTTTGGTCCAAAACGACAGCACATAAGGTACTCGATTCTGGTTTTTATTGGCCAAGCATATTTCTTGATTCATATATGTTTTGCAAATCTTGTGAACGATGCCAGAAAACAGGTAGTTTAAAAGTTAAAGATCAAATGCCCCTCACCCCCATTCATGTATGTGAAATCTTTGATGTATGGGGCATTGATTTTATGGGTCCCTTCCCATCATCGTTTGGTAACGTTTACATATTGTTAGCCGTGGATTACGTATCTAAATGGGTAGAGGCAAAAGCCATAAGGACTAACGATGCTAAGGTTGTTTCAGGTTTTGTGAAAGCTAATATATTTAGCAGGTTTGGCGTGCCAAGGGCATTCATAAGTGATAGAGGATCACACTTCTGCAACAAAACGATCGAAGCACTTTTCAAGAAATATGGCGTTACACATCGGGTGTCAACTGCTTACCATCCACAAACAAATGGTCAAGCCGAGATTTCTAACCGGGAGATAAAGTCGATACTTGAGAAGACGGTTAACCCGAATCGTAAAGATTGGAGCTTGCGTTTGGACGATGCATTGTGGGCATATCGCACTGCTTACAAAACACCCATAGGTATGTCACCTTTTCGTCTTGTATATGGAAAGGCTTGTCATCTTCCAGTTGAATTAGAGCATAAGGCCTTTTGGACCATTAAGCAATTCAACATGATAATCGATGAAGCCGGGGTTTACCGTAAGTTACAAATTCAAGAGTTGGAAGAAATTCGTAACGATGCTTTTGAGAACTCTAGAATTTACAAAGACAAACCAAAGCATATCATGATAAGGTAAACTCGTGAAAATCTTTCAGCGTAGGTCAAAAGGTTTTGTTATTCTCATCAAAGCTCAAGTTATTTCCTGGAAAATTACGATCCCGCTGGGTCGGACCATTTTTATTACTAATGTTTTTGCTCATGGTGCAGTGGAAATTACAAGTGAGAAAACAGGGAAACGTTCAAAGTGAACGGGCATAGGCTAAAATTGTTTTATGAAGGATTCCAAAAAGAAAAGGTGATTTGATAGGATTGGAGGATCCAAATTACGAGAATTAAAAAAAAAGATTATGTCTAGCCAAAGACGTTAAAGAGAGGCGCTACGCGGGAGGCAACCCGTATTTCGTTTGTTTTATTTTTTCTCTTTTCTTTTTATAAAAAAAAAGGATTACGTCTAGCCAAAGACGTTAAAGAAAGGCGCTAAGCGGGAGGCAACCCGTATTTCGTTTGTTTTATTTCTTTTTCTCTTTTCCTTTTTATAAAAAAAAAGTTTAAAATTGAAGGGGTAGTGTCAAAATATTCTCAACAACAAGTTAAAAACGACCACGTCAAAAATATTTGACAAAATTTAAAAAACAGACGTGTCAGAATTTTGTTTAACTTAGAAATTCCAGAACGTTAACACGGCCGCGTTAGCCCTAACACGACCGTGTCAAGCTGCTATCTAATTTAAACAAGAAAGAAATAGGGAAAGGAAATTTCATTTAAAGCCCTAAACCTAAAAAAAACAAAGAACCAAACCCATTGTCATCCAACCATCCCCCCACTCACCTCATCTCACCACCACCGTTCACCTTACCACCGCCCAACCACCTCCCCGTCCACCCAGTCCACCACCTCAATAAGTTTCATTCTACTCTCTACTCCAAGCCTCGAGGACGATGCTGAATTAAAAGCTTGGGAGAGGTTAGAGGTAATTTTCATTTTTTTTGGTCATTCGATTACGTACTGCATTCAGGATTGCATTGCATTTAGTTATCATTTTCATGCTAGTATTAGGACTGCATATAGTTAATCATAGATTAGGTTTGCGTGAAAAAAAAAACAAAAAAACAAAAACAAAACAAAAACAAAAAAAAAGGATAACACCTCCGTAGCCTTGGAAAAGAGCTAGGGAATAACATGAAAAATGATATTACCTTTTATTATGCCAATCGTAGGTTGCATGCACAAATAGATTTATGGTAATAAATAGACAAGATGTGCTCCGTTATGCTAGTGCCCTTTGTTCTCGGGTTTACAAAGATAAACACTTAACAGCCATGTGTGCCTAATGTCAATTGATCACATAAGGAGACTGAGACCTAGCAAAAATAGGTTGAGAGCCGAGTCCAAATAAATAAAAAAAAACCAAAAAAAAACCAAAAAAAAGAAAAAAAAAAAAAAGGGACGGAGAGAAATTGTTCTGATGAATAAGCCGCAATAATGGCAGGGCAATAAAAAAATATATTTGCGATCTCGTGTGGTGAAAAATTGACCACGTGCTCTCTATAGTCCTTGAGGTTAGGAAGGTTTCCACCGTGTGAAGAAAGGCGTTGGCACTGAAATGAGTAATTTAATACGGCTTAATTGATATGAAACGATAAATCCGGAACATAAGGGTTAGAGGACCATGACTTGCAAATTGGGCACATTTGTTTATAAAAGAATTCTTGAAAATCCAATTTGTCCACAACAACTGAAAATTAGCATAATAAGATGATTTCATGCTCTTACTTCTTGCACGAGGCTAAGGTTGGTGTTGTCAAATTCCTAATTATATACCTATGTGTTCTCTTTTCACTCTTCGGGTTATTTCTAGTCTTGACTTCCTTGAGGACAAGGAAATGTTTAAGCTTGGGGAGATTTGTTAGTTATATTTTTAGTCATAAATTATAGTAATTTTAGGTTGCATTATTGCATATATTATTGCATATATTATTGCATATATTATTGCATATATTCTGCATTAATTGCATGCATTTTTTATAAAATAGAAGTTTTAGTAGGATGGAATCTACTCTTGTATATTTTTGGTTTTTATAGAATAATTAAATGGCTGGAAAAAGGAGGATAAAGATTGAAACTTTAAAATCAAAAAAAGTGGAGAGTTAGTGAGGAGGAAGAGAACTTCAAAGATAAAAGGAAGAGGTTGTTTGGAATGGGAAGGCATCGAGCACAAGGCAAGAAAAAGAAGAAAAAGGGCATCTTGGAGGCACGGAGTTCTAGAAAGAAGAAAAAGTTGCTTTCGATGTTTTTGTATTATTAAGAAGACATTGAGGCTATTGTTGATTTTAGGGATTTTCGTAAGCTTATTTTTTTTTTCTGTGTTTCATTAACCTAGCCACCATGTCCGGCTAGGGCACTTTTTAGTTCCAACATTAAGGTTGATTTCTATGTTTTGGTTTGAACTTATGTGAAACGGTTATGAGACGTTTTATTTTAATGGTTTGTTTGCGTGATTCTTGATCTTAAACCCGGATCTAATCCGGTATATATTAGATTGTTAATAAACCTGATCAACTTATTAATTTTTCTAATAAAGTTCTTTAATTTTTTAAACCCTAATCAAGTTTTAATTTTTGATACAAGGAACAAATAATGTTTTGGGTTTGTCTATGAGTCCAAATTCATTATAGGGTCATTCAATCTAATTAAACATTCCGAACGGCGTGAGTGTTTAATTATAATTGATACTTCTATCATTGCAACCGCACGCTAAGATCCGAACGGCGTGAGCTTAGAGTAGCGGGTTGGCTCTAATCAACGAACTGCGATTGATTAGACATTAGATAGAGTGGATATCCGAACGGCGTGATGTCTAGTATCGATACAAATTATTAATTAAAATAGTCATTGCACCGTAATCGTTAATGATCGTAAGCCAAATCAAATCAAGAAATTACCTTAGTGTTGGAATTAGTTTTCGTATTTGAATTAATTTCACCATTTAATTAACGTCTTATTAATCTCTTTTCCATAATTAAAAAATACAAAAAAATGTCAACTTTCGTTTTTTCTGGCAGAACCTTAACACGGCCGCGTGGAACTTCCTTTACAGTCTGACACGCCCGTGTCAGCTTGCTGGAATTTTTCATACTTTTTGCTATTTACTTTTAGTTTTAGTTTTTAATTAAAACCCCCCATCTTCTTTAGTCCATATCGATCAAAGTAATTATGCTAAAACGTTTTTGGTATAAAATTATTGACACATATCCCTGAGGACACGAACCCTACTTACGCTCATACTATTCTTAGTGTGTGTTCGGTAGGTTCACATTTTCATCATTTATTTGCTGGATTCGACACCCAACACATTATAGGGCATAAAACACTACTTTAACGTTTAAATCAATGAACGATTAACATAATAATGATGTATGAACAATAATACGTATCTGGATGTAGAAAAATCGAAGATCAATACGTGTAGTATAGTGCTATACGAGATGTTTTTTTTTGAAGTGTGTGTAAAAATGAGAAAGTTTGAAAGATATAGCGTACCGAGGATCTATACGTCGCGTATGGGTCCATACGCGGCGTATACCTTATATTTTTTTTAAATCGACACCGACCTATACGGGGCGTATAGGCTACGTGGCGTATGGGCCTATACGCCCCGTATAGGTAGACTGATGTGACGTCGGTTGTCAGTCATTAATGTCACATTATGGTCGTCCCCTATACGCCGGGCATGGGCCGCGTATGGACCCATACGCGGCGTATAGAGGGGTGTCGATTTAAACTTTTGGGTGTCAATTTATTAGCACCTTTATATACCCCTTGTAATACCACTTTTCCATGTTTTCCTGTTTCCGGTTTTAGAAAACCACCAATCCCCACACCTGCTATAAATACCCCCTTCCTCCACCTTTCATCTACTACATAATATATAACACACCATCGGAAAACAACCCAATTCAGCCGGAAATATATATATATATTAATTTATAAACCAACATGACTTACATGAGCCGTATATTCATGACCGCCGGAGTCGCCGTCAACAACGGCCACACCGACCAAGGCAACAAGCTGAAGTCCGGCATCAAGTCCCTTCAGCAAGGCAAAAAGGCCCTCACCTCCGGCAACTCTCCGGCCGATCTCCGCCGGTCTCCGGCGTCCTCACTCCGACGCCGGAGGATTCAGCGGCGGAGAGGAGAGGAGATCGCAATCGGACGACTCTCTCCGGCAAGTGATGTACATGAACTGCTGGGGCCCCAGTTAACAATAAGATCGTGATCGGAGGTGTGTGACGGTGATCGGAGTTTTCTCGGTGGATGAGAGATCGATGATGTGAGTTGACTCGGAGATGATTGGGGGTGGGACCGAGTTGTAAAGTTTTATTTTTCTTAGATGGGGTGTGAATGGCGTTAGGTTGGAAGATGAGGGGCTGTATTTGTAGTAGTTGATAAGTTTTGGAGCAACATGTTATTTTTTTTCCGAAACATTAAAAGTTTGATTTGTAATTGACGAAATGCTTGTGTTACTAGCTGGAATCCATTATCATTTAGTTAATAACAAATAAAAATTATATGTAAAAAAGTTGAGGTCTTTTTTCAATAGAAACAATACAAAATATAATCATTCAAGGTGGGTATGATATGATTTTGAGTGTGTCCACTAGAGTTTGTTGTCAAATAACTCACATAATTCTTAGTGATGATTAAACTTACGAGTTAAACTTCAAAGTTTAACCTTCAAAAAAAAAAGTTAAACTTCAAAGTCTAGGTAAAAAAGTTTTCATTTGAGTAGAATACTATGGCTTTTATAATAAATAAACGATAAGATCACTAACAAACATATAAATAATTAAAACCTCAAATATCAAAACAAATACAGCTCGTAAAGTTTTAACTTATATTCCACGAATTACCATTCAATATACACTATTTCAAACAAATTTCTTAAATTCTTGATTTTTAAACACTTAATAACCCTATGGTTTTAACTACGACAAAGAGGTTCGTTACATAATGTTACAAAAGTGGATCATAATATAACTTTAACCTAGGAAAACCAAGATAATTAATTTTGTACACATTCATATGTGGATCATCTCTCTCTCTCCCTCCCTCCCTCTCTCTCTCTCTCTCCTCTCTCTCTCTCTCTCTCTCTCTCTCTCTCATTTCATGTATATATCTCTTATACTATACATTTGGTTGTCATAAGTATCATAGTATTAAATATAAGTTTGAAATTGATGGGCACTAAATCTCTCAATGAGTAAAGAAGTACCTAAAAGTGGATGGGTGCCGGTAAAAAGCTTGGTATAAAGTGAACCATTTCTTTCATGAAATTAATGATGTTCTTGTAATATATATCCCAACAATTTTATTGTTTATGTTATTTACTTACTTTCTAGTTTCTTTTCTCAAAATGTAATTGATAAGTAAGGTGTATGAATTGCGGGCTCGTTAGATCTCTTATCTAGATATCAACAACAAATAGATCTTTTTTCCTTCATGAACAAACGTAAGATGATTTAGAGCTAATAGGTATTGATTTCAATTTGTGTAACGAAAAGGGTCCTTATAATGTTAAACATGTACATGGTCAATATTGAGTTTTTTTGAGGTTCTATACGAAACATATTAATTAGTTACTAAGTTGTAACTAAACAAAATGTGTTAAGATCGATACAATAAGAAGTGGACACAAGAAGAGTCATTATTCCAGCATATATTATTTAAATTTTCGTTCAATAATCGAAGTTATTTTTCTCAAAGTATAGTGCATTGACGTATATCATTGTTAGTAAATTAAGGTGTTCATGTGATAATCAATACGATACATAAAAAAGACTATAACACTAAAAATGAGTAGTTCATGTATAAAACGCACACTTTCATCTTTCTATTGCACAAAAAAAGATATATTTTCAAGTTATTATAAGTCGTTTCCATATTATCATATCCCTTGCCATTCTTTAGTGCAACCCCAATGAATTTCGGTAAGTTTAAACTAGCATATAATCTATAGAGGAATGTATACAAATTGATGACAGTTATGAAATCGTTTTCATATTAAAACTATTTGGAGGTTAACTTTAATGTTTAATCGGATAAGACTCGATATCAAAAACGATGAATGCTCTGTGCATGTGAAATCGTGATCGAACTAGAGAGCAGAAGAACATGACTAACAACAAATGAATCATTTATGCAGGAATGAGGCAATCAAAACTGCCATTTGGCAGTTTATTTCTTTTTAGTTATAATATGTCTAACACATGCAATAATTTTAATCTTGATTTCACATGTGAAATTTCAGAAAAAAATAATTTTTAAGGAACTTCTAACGTAACCATTTTTATCAAAATAAATATTTTTTAAGTTGACTTGGGTTGTCTACGCTTAGATCCCGCTACCATAGACGATGCCCGCACAGGAGTACCCCCATTGGTTAGGGGCTTCATCCCTAATAACTTTTTAGGTTCAAACACCAAAGATCAGTATAAACTAAAAACATATGCATCCTCATCTTCTTGCTTTGATGAATGTTTGATCATATGATCAACTAGTTAATCAAATATCTAACATCATCAAAAGATCAAAATAACATGTTAGAAATAAGCATAAAAAGTTTCATACTTTTGGTATCACTTAAACATCGACTTACTGCTGAAAATAACTTGTACCAAACTGTTCATTTGTAAAACGATATTTTTCTTCTAATTTAATGTCTTCTAAGGAAATTCGAGATATATTCTTTCTTTAACTCTCTCTTTAGAACTTACCATATGTTTTTAATAAATTTGAATGTTCTGATCAAAATTTTAGGATTTTGCATGAATGTAGACCTTAAACACCTTCAAGAACGACCTTAAACACCTTCAAGAACGACCATGAAATAATAACTAGTCATAGACATAATCACCTTAAAAGAGAGGCAAGCTTGAATTTCATAAGAAAATCACATCACGTGTCTAGTGACCATGTCATCATGAGTGATAAGAATTAAGAAAGGGTGCTTATAATAAAGGGACACCCATAAATTTAAAGCGACACCCGCCTATACGCCGCGTATAGGTCCATACGCGGCCCATGCCCGGCATATAGGTGTCGACCATTAATGCGCCATTAATGTCTGACATTCCACGTCACATCAGTCGACCTATACGGGGCGTATAGGTCCATACACCACGTATAGGTCGATACGCCCCGTATAGGTCGGTGTCGTATATGACAAGTGGGTAAGCCCCGACAGCTGCACCTGACAGCTATACGCAGCGTATGGGTCCATACGCCGCGTATAGCTGTCGGTGCAGCAGTCGGGGACCTACCCACTTGTCATACACGACAACGACCTATACGTGGCGTATGGACCTATACGTCCCGTGTAGGTCGACTGATGTGACGTGCGACATGCTGAGACATAGCTCGTTTATTGCGTCTCACATTACCGGAAGAACAACTTCAGTTGTAAAGACTCAAAAGCCCGTCATGCAACGTAGTCGTTCAACGTCTTCTAAAGTATCACAAGGTACTAATGAGTTTTCATCGATTGTCGTTGATCACCAATTAAACAATATAAACAGGTTAAAAAATTGGATTCCATCAATCTTTCATCAATATATTTCACGTATACGAGATGTCCGACCCGATGGAATTGTGGTTTTCGATCTATAGCTTTAGACTTAGGGTTTGACGAAAATAAGTGGATGTATGTGCGCACACAACTTTTAGAAGAGTTGGACATACATGAATTGGAGTACAGAGAAGTTTTCGATACTTTGTATCGCGGATAGTATAACGAATTACGTCACACCATCGATTGGCAAAGTGTGGAACCTGCACCAGAAGAACATTGGATGATAATGTCGTATACGGGAATAGTGGTTGCTCAAAAGTTTGGGGTTATTCTTCATTTATTAAGCAATAATGGTTGTCAAACATTTTTCCCATTATGGGCTGATCCGAAAACTGTCATGCCTCATCATGTCGTGTCGATTGTTCATGTCAACAATAATCATTTTGTCCACGTTAAGTTAGAAGGAGATTATCCGATGCCGACATTAAGTAATCTTTGGATTCTTAACCGAAGCGTACGTGCTGTAGAACGGGAGATTATGTATAGGATTCGTATCTCGAAATACAACGCAATAATAGATAATAACCGAGAAGCCCCAGCTTATATAAATTTATTTTAATTCATAATTTGTAATATGTGAATTATATATTTTAATTTTAATTTTATTATTATATTCGTATTATTTAATATTAAAATGTTCAAATAATTTAAATTCAAATTTTTAGGGGGGGTGTTGAGTCATGTTTGATTATGAGTCGTTGCAAAGTGATGATACGCGTTATATTTGTTTTAAACTGTTACATTTATATATATTTGTTTTCTTATGCAGATATGTCTTCTGATTCAGATGTTGAGGCTGACGTTGTTGACGTTATTGCCGATCATCCTTGGCTACAGTTTGAGTCCGGTTCCATTGAGCACGCTAAGTGCTCAAAATTTATACGTATTAACGTTTGAAGATCGGTCATCAAAAGGCCGTCGATTGGGAGGTTATGGCCGAGCTCAGAGAGCGCGATAGACTTGCTGCTATTATCTGAGACGATACGCCATGGAGTCGTCTATTTGAGATCGCGTTTTTACCTTCTTACCGTGAGCTGACGGTGGAGTTTTTATCCACCTTTACTTATATTCGTCCTGATGAGATGGAGGAGGACGATCAGCGCTCCGAGATTTCGTTTATGCTTTGTGGACATGCACATCAGATGTCCATTGAGCAATTTGCCATTATCTCGGGACTTTATTTTTAGCCGGAGACTGTTACCTCTCTATTCGCCTAGGGTATTACTAAGATGGAGGAGAGTCGATTGAGAGAGTGGTGGCCTCAGATTGCCGGAGGTCCGTTTCAGGGGACTAAGGGCAGGGTCACTGGCATTAGAGATCATCTCATTCGTTACTTGCATCGTATGATCGCCACATCCATCACGGGACGTGACAAGAATCGGGAGTGGTGTACCATTCCCGACTTATTTTACTTATACTGTTTGCTTACGGGGACCAGTGCAACCCGGTGAGATGTTTGGCGGAGTATTTTGCTTCGTATTATCATCGCCAGGAGCGAGGAGCGGTGTACGGCGGCGCGTACATCACGGTGATTGCCCGAGCTTTAGGTTATCTTCGTCGGCATCTTGCTGACGTATCTCCGCCGATCGAGCCGGTTAGATTAGATCGTCGTACGCTGTTCGGCATGCGTATTATATGCCAGTTTCCGGTGGCATACGATTCTCTCTTTGACCCGGGGAGATCTGGCATCCAGCACCTGTTCAGCAGCTCGGCATTGACGATCCACAACAGCAGCAAGGGCATATTCCGCATGATCAGCCACCACTCGACGAGCAGCCACATGATCAGCCGCCAGTACATCAGCCGCTACCTCAGCCACAGTTCCCTCGACATATTTATAGAGATGTGAGGCTGCCTGCACTTATGGAGACATTTATGCAGGACATTTCTACGAGTGTACGGCAGCAGAGTCGTCGGCTCGATCGAGTTGAGGATCTTATGGAGTGGCACGTTCAGCTAGAGATTGCGCGAGCACGTGCTACTGGTATTGATCCTCCGGAGTTGCCACCGCCTCAACATTACCCAGACTCGCCGTAGTTTTTACTAGCATTGTAATTTTTATTTGTTATGTATTTTAAAAACTTTATTATTTATATTATCAGTTTATGTTTATCTTATATGTTTATTATCAGTTTATGTTTATTTTATATGTTTATTAGTTAATTAATATTTAAAATGGTCGGTTAATAAGTTATAAAATATAACTTATACGCAAAATTTATACGCAAAGATCCTTAAAAAAATATATGTTAAAATAACATTAAAAATAAACATCATAACCTATACGCCTCGTATGGGTCCATACGCGGTGTATAGGTTGATTGTACATTTCAGGCAAGGCAAAAAAAATTGTAGCTTATACACAGCGTATGGTGCCATACGCGACGTATAGCCCTGCGTCTGACAGACTTGTCTGGCATGAACTGTCAGGTAATGCTTGTATTTCCTATACGCTGTGTATAGACCCATACGCTGCGTATAGGGTATAAAATGGCAACCTGACAACCCATCCTATACGCCGCGTATGGACCCATACGCGACGTATAGTGTGCAGAGGTGTTGATTTAAAACGGGGGTGTCTAAATAACCGGACCCTTAAGAAATTACATTAAAATGCTTTATTATCTAGGAAAGTGTAAAGGAATGGATAATTTGAGAAAAGAAATACACATCATATCTGTTTGTATATTTAAGATTCAACTCACCTTTCTTCTTCTTGTTACTTATCTAATAGGTGGTTGTAGAAAATGACTTCCATTAGAAAACAATGAAATGGTAAGCAACGTATTAATCGTTGAAATAGTAGTCTTGACTCATATATGCAAGTGGATGATTGTGAAATGCAAATATAAATTGAGCCTGTCTCTTTCAACAAACCACCACCATACTTTTATATATTTATTATTTTTCAATAACATAGATAAATCCTTTATTAAATTCACCAATGATAACGTAGTTTGTGCTCCTTCTCCGAAGCTTCATGTAGCTTATCGCATCTAGAATAAGACTTCGAAATTATCCTTAAGACAATCGATGATCAAGGTTAAGTCACGGGAT
Source organism: Flaveria linearis (assembly GCA_024085815.1). Classification (NCBI taxonomy): domain Eukaryota; kingdom Viridiplantae; phylum Streptophyta; class Magnoliopsida; order Asterales; family Asteraceae; genus Flaveria; species Flaveria linearis. The sequence continues at coordinate 17,162 of JABSNV010000855.1, forward strand.
TTTCTCTGTTATATTTTCTTAAATATTGTATATGCGTATATAAAAGGAGGTTATAACTATTGAAAACTTCATGAGAAGTGTACAAATAGGTATATAGCTAGGTATATCATTTTTGTAACCACACGGGTTATGCATACAATAATGCAATATTATAGGTTTTATAATTAATAAAACACATTTACTAGTAGATTATGGACAGTGACATGAGTAGTCCAAGATCTAACGACCCTTTTAAGAAGGTCGTTAAGGTTTGTCATGTGAGACAAGCATGGAAGTAAAAAAGTAGGAAGTAAGAAAGTAGGAAGAAAAAAGATAAGAAAAATAGACAGATCAGATGCATTGCAATAGAAGAAGGGTGGGGTTATTCTATAAATTTTATTTTTGTTACAAAGTGTGAGAAGAAACAATGAAACTAAAAAAGTCACAATAAAATTATATCTCACAATCTAAATCGAATTTCAAAAAAGTACTTCGGAGTCTTTGTTTCTCTCGTCGTCCTCTTTCAAGAAAAAAAAAGATAAAAAAATAAAAAAATCCATTGTGTCTTTTTATGACACAATGACGTCATTGTGTCTTTCATAAACGATACAATATAAAATCGTTAATTTTTTTTATTTTTCATTTATTTTTTTCTTAGTGAGGACGACTAGGGGAACAAAAGCTCAGAATTACTTTTTTGAAAGTCGATTTAAATTGTGAGATATAGTTTTTTGTGATTTTTTTACTCATTGTGTCTTCTCACACTTTGTAGCAAAGATACACTTTGTAACAAAGATACACTTTGTAGCAAAGATACACTTTGTATTTAAATCTCTTTCATAAGAGAAAATATATATTTTCTTTATCTTTCCCTATATAGATAAAAAAAATCTTGACCTCCTACTACCCAAACTCTCATCAATTAAGGGAAAAGATGAGCACTAAAATCAAACCTAATTTCGAGTTTGAACTCCAAATCAAACAAAAAGTTGCAACCAAATCAAAGAACCTGCTCCAATGCAAACCAAAATCAAACCTTGGATATACCTATCAAGTCGTTAAGGAGAGAAAGTGCAACTATATGTTTTCTTTTAGGTCAAGCTCAAAGTACGCAAGTAACAGAACCTTATTAACTTACTAACTTAGATCACAAGACGCAACAACAAGGTGTTGGATTCATTTCGTCTAGAGATGATTTAGTGGATAAATGTTATTAGATATTTTATTTTACGTAAATTGACATATAATAGATCAATTTATAAGGTATTATTATTAATATGATCATTTCTCCCTGGTGATCTGAACATCGTTTCCAAGCTATAAAAAATCCAAACTTTGTGTATTGTATTGTTATTTTATCTTGCTAATCATAAGGATATATTTGATTATTGTGTTTTGTTTGATAATCATATATTATTTTTAAACTCATATGACACAACTTGATGTAATTTAAAAGTCTTAACTTCATGCATGGAAATTAAATGAGTAACTACATATACTCGTCTATAAACTTACAAAATTATATATTTATTTAACTTATGTTTAATGACTATGAATATTGTGGGTTAAAAATGCTTAAAAAATTACATTTGCAATTTAAGGAGAGAAATATGCAATTTCCCTAACATAAATTTATTAAAACCGAATTTGAGGAATGAGAAAAGTGAGTTGATTAATAATAAAAATAAATAAATAAATAAATAAATAAATAAATAAATAAATAAATAAATAAATAAATAATAAAATTACCAACTGACTAAACTATTTAGATGCACACTTTTTTTTTGATTGATGGTGCTTACTAAAGATGACCTTGTATTAGATAGTGATCATCCAATCAAATGACCATATTTATGAAACAAGTTCTAGAAATAGAACCAATCCGTGCAAAAATTTACCTTAAAAGATCAAATCTATACTTCATACAAATATTAAGGACCACTATATAAGTATATGAACCACATGTTAGATTTTAAATAATTTGTGTTAATTTTAGTCCACCTAATAATCTTTTAAATATTAATTCGTTACCAGTGGAATCGGAAACTTTGTAATCAAATACCATTTAGTCATAACATTAGCCCACATTAACATGAAGTTGTTTGTTTGGCATAATGCCATATTATATATACATTTTCTAAGTTTTGGCAAGTTCTTAATAGTAATCACTTGCATTTATAGGAACTCTAGTACTTATTTAAAAGCACATAGCTCCACTCTTTAGCTTGGTCCCCAGCAGCTCAAGTACATAACTTGCCGAAAAGACTCATTGGATCGCGCCTTCCACTCTCCACCGTGGACATTGGATCCTAGGAAGCTGGAAAAGAGGCGGAGGCCGAAGGGATCACTAGCGGCGCTGGAAGTGAACGCCTTCTTGCTCTGGTGGGAAATCTTGACGAGTGACTTAAGTTTGCAGCCCTGATATGTGTGCCCGTTGACAATGGTGACCCCGGCCGCTATACAAACACGGCTTAGAGAACTCATGTTGTGATCTAAAAGTTGTAGATGAATGGCGGATGGTATTTATAGAGAACTCATGTTGTGATCAGTTAAGTTATGTAGTTGTAACGTACAATGCCTAGATGCATTATTGGTTTTGCTTTTGAGATGCTGGATACCAAAATAATGGAGAATCGAAAGATGAAAGTGCAATGTTGGTAGATTGAGACATGTGAATATGTGTATACATACGACTTTTGTTAAAATTATGATAATAAGATGATATAATTAGCTAGACTATGTTTTATTTATGATTATTCTCGTTATATTTCAATAAATAATTGATTAATAATACTAATATTGATCATATATCTCATATAATATTTATCATCATCACATTTATAATTTGCGCTTTTCGTTGATCATCTTTTACGATGTAGAAACAAAACAAAACGAATAACTTAACCAAGGGTGATAAGATGAGACGAGTTGTATGTGGATAATATAAAGGATATATGCCTTCATATAGCTTATCAAAAATAATTGAAGTATTACAAAGTAAAGAAACTTTGAAAACAACATACAACTTATTGCCCCCTAAAAGCGTGAGTATCGATTCTTTCTTACCTTCAAAATATGAAGTGGTGGTGTAGGATGATGGTGAGATGCAATAAAAAGGGCATCTTTTTTCTCATAAAAGTTTTAAATTAATGAACTTGGTGTCTTCAATTATTATTTTACTTTTGAAAGTTTTGTACATGCGAATTAGATATTTTTTAAATAATGAAAATATCTAAACATGCAAGTATGCAACACCTTTATTCTTTGCTTTTTGGAGGGAATATAAAAACCTTATTCCCAAAATGTTTAATACCTTTTCACATATTTATAAATTCTTAATCCTATTTTAAGCAACTTTTTAGAACGATCATCGGTATATTTTTAATTGTTAAAATGGTAGTGTTGTGTGTGTAGTGTGAGAAAAGAAATTAAAGAAGGGCAAAAGTGGAAGATAAAAGTAGTCGAGGACCTTTCCTTCCATAAATACAAAAGTCTAGAAAATTGGATTTTGCTATAGGGTCCAAGACTTTTGTTTTATTTTACTTCATAACTTTTTTTCTTTTACAACTTCAAAATAATATTTTATATAATTTTAAACACACTATAGTGATGCGTGTATTTTTAGTTTTTATATAATTTTCTTTATCATAAACTAAAGATATACCCAACATGCTTATGTTAATATTGTCATATAAAAAAGTCATATATTAGGTTAACTAGATGTATCTCCACGCGCTGTTAATTGTATCACGGACTTGAATGCCAGAATATAAAAAGTATCGAACAACTATCACTATGACTTAAAACCCGAAGAAATCAAATAACTTGGTAGATCAAAAAATAATAAATCATAAACGCAGACTAATATTTATAAATGATAATTTATGTTTGTTTCCCCGGCTTGTATTTTTATGATATAAATTAAATAGATAGGTATTTTAAATAATTTTTAATTACTAAACTCACTTTTCATATAAGCATAAATACATGTCAATAAGGTTTATATAAAGATAATATGATTCAAATTTTGTACAAAAGTTATATGGGTGTGTATAATAATACCCTTCTATATAAAGGATTCAAAGGAGAAATGCGAGCTTTATTTTTAAAATTAATAAAGACATGACAAGTCGTTATATTTTTTTGTAAGTGAAACGGTCAAAGAATTATAAGAAAAAGCGACTCGTGATTTCGACTACTCTTTGCCACAACGGTGGTCCGACTATTAAAAAGCAAACCAGCCTCAAATAAGATTTACTGGTTGTTTGGTAATATCATGATAAGTGAATAAAAAATCTGATTGAATAAACTTAACTATCAAAAGGCTTCATTAATCATTAAAATATGTCTTTTAAATTTAAAAAACACACTTAGGGCCGGTGCTTAAGATTTAGAGGTTCGGAGCGAGTTAGATCCCCTTTTGTTTTTAAATGCTTTTTTAATGTATACATGTGTAAATTATTTAAAGTTTTGAACCTCTCGTGAGATTGGGTCATGTGCAGTCATCCCTTATTTAAACCAGTCCTAATTTAGATGATGGGTTGATGAACAATATAATCACCAATATAATCACCAATAAGACGATATTCAAAAATAACAATATAATCACCAATAAGACAATGGGTTGATGAACACAAGATAAAAATCTTGTTACTAAAAGCTATCATATCACGCTATCATACATCAATAACAAGTCATAAAAACCTGAAGATAACCAAAATTCTTTGATTAATATGAAGGTTGTACATTACGCATACTTACATGTACATCAGATATCGTTTTACCTATACCTGAAACAAACGCAAGAAAAGAAAAAAAAAAAAAACTGATCAGTTGGGACCCCAACAGCTCAAGTACATGACTTTTCTCAACGACTCCTCTGATTGATCAATACCAGATCTGCTTGAAGCCATTGTCGCCGGAGAAGACAGCTTCTTTGTCTGTGTGAGTGATCGGAGATCAGACTTTGCGTGGTGGTGGATGGCTCTGATGGTGTAGTTCCACCGTGCGAACCCTTGATCTTTCAGTGCCTCCACCACTCCTACAGCACCGGCCACCATCCATGCTCTCGATGTTGAACTCATTGCGAATATTTTGATGAAAATGTTTAAGTTAAAAGAAACGTGTTGGATGAAGTAGCACAAGATAATTGTGATTGGGTATATATAGACGCAAAGGGATACATAGATTAATAGAATAGCACCAAGTTTTTTGGGGGAAATTAAACGGTGGGCTTGTTAGAGTGGAAAAGTAGCGTTGATGGTTTTTAAGCAGTTGATGATGGTGATAAGGATAATATGCGACACTAGATTATGAGTCATCAAATATTATGAACTACCTTTAGTAAACCCGTGTATTACACGATTTGAATAAATAAAATATAAATATAATAAAATTTATTAATTATAAAATATGATATGACTGAAATTACGTATAAGAAATGACTATAACTAATAAAACAGTGATATCAACTTTTTAAAATTTTATTTTTAGATTTTTTTCCAAAAGAAATTAACATTTTGTTTTAAAACAAATCATATAAAAATGTCATTTTTAAAAATTTTCTTATTATATCTCCCAAATTAATTATTTTTGGTTTTAAAAAATTGAATTTTTAAAATACACTTTTAAAATATTTCGTATTTTTAAAAAAGTTTATGTTTTAGAAAAATTTATTATTTTATATAAAATTGTTTATTTAAAAATAACATTAATAAATAGATCTCTTTTTAATTTATTAAATATAAAGAATGTTAAATAATATTATTAGTAACTAAGGTAATTATTTAAAATGAGAGAGAGGCGGAAAAATTTTGATGAGGATGATTTCGGTGCTGCGCGCGTCACTTTAAGTTACTCTTTTATTATGATATAAAGATAAAGATGGGTGGGTGGCACGCATGTCCATGTGATGTGTCATGTGTGTATTTTAGTAAACAGTGGGTGCACCGTACGTGCGTTACTACATATCCGGCACGATCTTGCTATGTATACACAAAACGACATACAAGGACACGTCATTTGAAACCGGCATACCGTACTCTTTTGGCTTTTCTCCATTTTATTCTTTGGTTTACTTGACCGATTCGGGTTGAAACACCGGTTAACAGTTCGATCTAGTTTTAAAATATTATTATTTATATATTTAATTTATCACATAATTTGAGAATAATATATGTATTTAGTAAATTTACAGTTTTAATAAAATATACAATCTCAATATATAGAATATAGATTGTAGAATATGAAAATTATTCAAAGTTAAGATTTTTAAGAGAAATAAAAACAAAAAAAAATAATATACGGTCGACCATCTAGTCCATCTCATTGGACTCACCGATCCGACCGGTAATAGGCTCATTAAACTGTAAACGGCCGAAATAGATATAAGTCAATTTTCCCGTCCAACCGGACAATGTGGTCCGATTCTAAAAAGATTTCCATCTAGTCAAATGAAATAAAGAGAGCCATGACAATAATTTGTTGTAACTAATAATGATTTACGCCATAATAAAATCAGATGCTCGCTTTTAGTTGCGTATTATGCGAATTAATAACTTTCAAAACTAAAAAGTTATGTGATTCCCTATGTGTAAAGTGTTAGAAATATATATATATATATATATATATATATATAAAAGTTATAAGTGAATGAAGAACAGAAATTATATATATATATATATTATATATAAAAGTTATAAGTGAATGAAGAACTCAATGGTTATATAAAATTTAGAGTTGTAAGAATTATCCCACATTGGTGATGGGATAAAACATAAGTTCCATTGTCCCACATTGGTGGTGGGGTGGAACATGAGATGCATTGTCTTACTTAAGTGAAGTAATAAACCATGAGTTGGATTGTCCCACATTGGTGGAATGGTAAACTATGAGGTGCCTTATAAGCAAATATTTTCTACACTTGGGTATCCTCCTAGTACATCTATCTAGGCTCGGAAGGCCTTCGCCGTCCGAGCCCGAGCCCGTGCCCGAGCCCGTGGGCGTGGGCGTGGGCGTGGGCGTGGGCGTGGGCGTGGGCGTGGGCGTGGGCGTGGGCGTGGGCGTGGGCGTGGGCGTGGGCGTGGGCGTGGGCGTGGGCGAATGGGGCGTATTGATGGCGCACTTTGCACTTCGCATGAGTCATGTAGGGACTCATAGTGCAGCAGGTAGGGTGCTGGCTGACTCATGCATGGGCCTGCATGAATATACAACTCTAGGGTGGTGGCCAGAGTTATGCTATAAATAGCTGCACATTTGCAGCCTCAAGAAAAAACTAAGAAAAACTCACAACAGCAGCACATTTGCTTCAAAACTTGCTCTTGCTCCTGCTTCGGTTTTGATCTTTGCATCTTGTTGATAAAATTCTACGCTTATATCTCTTCGTTAAGATTGCATACAGGTATCATTTTCAGGTTGTGATTAACTTCGGCAGTGCAATCTGCTACGGCTATTGTACCCTGGGAGACAGACGGGTTTCTTGTGTGTGTCACCCGAAATCTGTTTTAAGGGAAGCGTATAAAATACGTGCCTTAGCCAAATTCTTATCAGTTTATTGTATCACTTATGTAACTCGAATCACATGTAATAAATATTATTGTTCTTATATGTATAAAGGAAAACAAATTTTACAACAAACTTAAAATAGGTTTTACATATTCGAGTTACATTACAGTTTGGTATAACTAAAATATAAAACTCCTACGTAGAGTTTGTTATTTAACTTTAAGACTTAATTTCTTTCTTTACGTTTGCATACAGATATAGTTGAAAGATGTCAATTGTACCTATGGTTTCAAGTTCCACTGTTGGATCTCTTACGTCTTCTGTAATGGGACCATTGGTTGGTGCCCAGTCAGCCCAAACTATGGCTAATCATGCTGAGAAGCCTGAAAAGTTCTCGGGTTTGAACTTTAAAAGATGGCAACAGAAGATGTTGTTCTATTTAACTACCCTTCACCTTGCGAGGTATTTGACGGAGTCACCTCCTACTGCGGAGGAGACAAATACTGAAACTGTTACTGCTATTCAAGCATGGAAACATTCTGAATACTTGTGTCGTAACTATGTGTTAAACGGCCTTGCGGATATGTTGTATAATGTATACTGCAAGATACCAACTGCCAAGGAATTGTGGGAATCCTTGGAACGCAAGTATAAGACTGAGGATGCTGGAACAAAGAAATTTATTGTGACCCGATTTTTAGATTACAAGATGGTTGACTCTAAGACTGTGATAAGTCAAGTCCAAGAGTTACAAGTAATTATAAGCGATCTTCTATCTGAAGGAATGACTCTTAGTGAGATATTTCAGGTGGCTGCGATAATTGAGAAGTTATCTCCAAGTTGGATGGACTTCAAAAATTATCTAAAGCATAAACGAAAGGAGATGTCTATGGAAGACTTAATAGTTCGTTTACGTATTGAAGAAGATAATCGAGTTGCACATAACGGAAGTATTTCTAAAAATCAAGTGAAAGACCTCACTAAAGCCTTGAATAATGCTAATTTGGTTGAACACGGTCAATTGTCTAAACCAAATAAATTTAATAAGGGCAATAAAGGAAAAGGAAAGGGTAAGATGAACAATAAGGGAGGAAACCTTGGTCCAAAAGGTGGGATTAAAAAGAAGGTGACTACCTTCAAAGGTAAGTGCTATAACTGTGGTGAATATGGTCATCGAGCTGATCAGTGTAAGGCACCAAAGCGTGAGCGTGCGCAGGTGGTGAAAGAAAATAACATGCCTTTAGTGGCAATGATTACAGAATTTTCTGCCTTTATCACTGAAGCTAATATGATCGGAGATAACCCTGGATGGTATGTCGATACCGGGGCTACTCGTCATGTATGTGGTGACAAAACCATGTTTAGTACTTACAAAGAAGCTACGGGTAAGCTTTACATGGGAAACGAAGCCACAACCGACATCAAGGGTGAAGGCGATGTGATCTTGAAGTTTACTTCGGGGAAGGAACTTACTTTGAGCAACACTTTGTATGTTCCCGAGATACGAAAGAATCTGATTTCGGGTTGGTTGCTTAATAAGTTTGGGTTTCGTGTTGTGATTGAGTCTGATATGGTCGTGTTGACCAAAAAGGGTGTGTTTGTTGGAAAGGGCTATGCCCATAATTCTATGTTTAAAATGTCTGTATCTGTTGTTAAAAATAACATGAATAAAAATGCAACTACTTCTACTTACATGCTTGAGTATAATGATTCAAATATTTAGCATAGTAGATTAGGTCACGTAAATTATAATTCAATTCGTCGTTTGATTAAATTAAAGCACATTTCAACATTCCAAATTGACTTGAAATCAAAATGCAACACGTGTGTTGAAGCCAAACAAACGAAATCTTCATTTAAATCGGTTGAAAGGAAAACCGAACCTCTTGATTTAATTCACACTGATGTGTGTGATTTAAAATCGGTTCCTACTAGAGGTGGAAACAAGTACTTTATCACATTTATTGATGACAGTACTAGATATTGCTATGTATACTTACTTAAGAGTAAGGATGAAGCAATAGACAAGTTTGTCTTGTACAAAAATGAGGTTGAGAATCAACTAAATAAAAGATAAAAATTTTAAGGAGTGATAGAGGAGGTGAATATGTTTCACCATTTGCGGATATGTGTGCGAAAAGTGGAATTATCCACGAATATACTGCTCCTTATTCTCCTCAATCAAATGGCATCGCTGAACGGAAAAACCGCACATTAAAAGAAATGATGAACGCCATGCTGATAAGTTCTGCCTTAGGCCAGGAAATGTGGGGAGAAGCTGTATTGTCAGCTTCTTATCTTTTAAATAAGATACCCTTTAAGAAAAAGGACGTAACTCCTTATCAATTATGGACGGGAAGAACACCGTCTTACAAATACTTGAAAGTGTGGGGATGTTTAGCCAAAGTGGTAATACCTCCACCAAAGGTTCAAAGAATAGGACCAAAAACTATGGATTGTGTATTCATAGGTTATGCCCAGAATAGTAGTGCTTATCGGTTTCTTGTTTTCAAGTCTGAGAATCCAGAAATACAAAAGAATACTATAATTGAATCAAGGAATGCTTCATTCTTTGAAGATGTGTTTCCATGTTTGGAAAAACAACATAAAAGATCATCACCATTTGATGAGATTGTTCAAGATAAGGTTCTGAAACAATCAGATAATGATGGGGTAGAGCTGAGAAAAAGTAAAAGGCCAAGAATTGAGAAATCTTTTGGGCCTGATTTTCTTACTTATATGATTGAGGGTGAGCCCCAAACATATCAAGAAGCTATCACCTCTACAGAAGGACCTCAATGGAAAGAAGCTATTAAAAGTGAAATTGATTCTATCCGGCAGAATCATACTTGGGAACTAGTAGATCTTCCACGAGGTTGTAAACCACTTGGATATCGCTGGATATTCAAGAGAAAAATGAAGTCAGATGGCACCATTGACAAATACAAGGCAAGGTTAGTGATCAAAGGGTATAGACAAAAAGAAGGTCTAGACTATTTTGACACTTACTCGCCTGCAACAAGAATAACCTCTGTTAGGTTGGTGCTTGCAATAGCGGCATTGAGAAATTTAGAAGTACATCAAATGGATGTAAAAACCGCGTTTCTAAATGGAGATTTAGAAGAAGAGATTTATATGGAGCAACCTGAGGGTTTCTCTATTCCTGGCCAGGAAGGTAAAGTTTGCAAACTTGTGAAATCTCTATATGGATTGAAGCAAGCTCCAAAACAATGGCACCAAAAGTTGACAATGTCATACTTGAAAATGGCTTCAAAATTAATGAATGCGACAAGTGTTGTTATGTGAAAGACACACAAAGTGGTTATGTGATCTTATGTCTTTATGTAGATGACATACTTATTGTTGGAAGTAATGATAAGATGATAAGATCTACAAAAGACATGTTGAAAGCGAGATTTGACATGAAAGACATGGGTTTGGCTGATGTAATTCTTGGTATGAAAATCATTAGAACTCAAACTGGTCTTGTTTTAAGTCAATCTCATTATGTGGACAAGATCCTTGAGAAGTTTAGTAAAGATGACACGAGTGTCTCCCAAACTCCTATTGATACTTCTCACCATCTATCAAAGAACAAAGGTGAAGGGGTTAATCAGTTGAAGTACTCAAGGGTCAATGGCAGTCTAATGTATCTGATGACATGTACCAGACCTGATTTAGCTTATGCTGTAAGTAGATTAAGTAGGTACACTAGCAATCCAAGTTTTGAACATTGGAAAAGCATGACACGGTTGTTAAGATACGTGAGATACACACGTAGTTATGGATTGCACTATGGCCATGATCCAGCTGTTGTTGAAGGATACAGTGATGCAAATTGGATATCTGATATTAAAGATTCAAAATCCACGAGTGGATATGTTTTTACCCTTGGTGGGGCTGCTATATCTTGGAAGTCATCTAAACAAACTGTTATAGCTAGATCCACTATGGAATCTGAATTCATAGCATTAGACAAAGCTGGAGAAGAAGCTGAGTGGCTGCGTCATTTCTTGGAATATGTTCCAAGATGGCCAAAGCCTGTGACAGCCATTTGTATACATTGTGATTGCCAGTCAGCAATTGGAAGAGCTCAAAGTGCAATGTATAATGGCAAATCAAGACATATACGTCGCAGGCATAATACGATACGACAACTACTCTCAACAGGAGTTATCACAATTGACTATGTAAAGTCAAAGGATAACATTGCGGATCCGCTTACGAAAGGTTTAAGCAGAGAATTAGTATATAAGTCGTCCAAAGGAATGGGACTAAAGCCCATGGAATAATTATATGAAGGAAAACCTATCCTAGTTGACTAGAGATCCCATGAACTAGGATCAATAGGACAACCTAATTATACAAATTGTGGTCACTGTGGGGAGGATCCCCTAAACTATTAAAGGGAGTTGAATACTTCCTAGTCCATTCCTATATTAGATAGTGACAAAGTAGGATAAGCTCATAGCTTTTAATGATTTCGTGAAAATCACCTATGCAAAAAGAGAAGTGGGGTCGCTTCGAATAGAATTGTTGGGTGCGCAATTCTTAGAGCTCTCGCAGAACCAGGTTAGTGTTCCATGACCATAACGGACACAACTATGAGAAGTTAACCAAACTAGGGAAAGTATTGTGTGAAGTGTAATAATGTCTACGTAAAGGGTAATTGGTTCAAAGACACCGAATCTACCAATTACTAGGAGACCAAGTACACTTTACAAAGGAAAGTTCAAAGGTCACACCTACTATTCCTGCAATACTTGACTGTTGAAAATGTTATTTGAAATATATATATTGAGTTTCATTCATGTGGGGAATTGTTAGAAATTATATTATATATATTATATATATAAAAGTTATAAGTGAATGAAGAACTCAATGGTTATATAAATTTAGAGTTGTAAGAATTATCCCACATTGGTGATAGGATAAAACATAAGTTCCATTGTCCCACATTGGTGGTGGGGTGGAACATGAGATGCATTGTCTTACTTAAGTGAAGTAATAAACCATGAGTTGGATTGTCCCACATTGGTGGAATGGTAAACTATGAGGTGCCTTATAAGCAAATATTTTCTACACTTGGGTATCCTCCTAGTACATCTATCTAGGCTCGGATGGCCCTCGCCGTCCGAGCCCGAGCCCGACCCCGTGCCATGGGCGTGGGCGTGGGCGTGGCGTGGGCGTGGCGTGGGCGTGGGCGTGGGCGTGGGCGTGGGCGTGGGCGTGGGCGTGGGCGTGGGCGTGGGCGTGGCGTGGGCGTGGGGCGTGGGCGTGGGCGTGGGCGTGGGCGTGGGCGTGGGCGTGGGCGTGGGCGTGGGCGTGGGCGTGGGCGTGGGCGTGGGCGTGGGCGTGGGCGTGGGGGCGTGGGCGTGGGCGTGGGCGTGGGCGTGGGCGTGGGCGTGGGCGTGGGCGTGGGCGTGGGCGTGGGCGTGGGCGTGGGCGTGGGCGTGGGCGTGGGCGTGGGCGTGGGCGTGGGCGTTTGTGGCGTATTGACATGGCTTCACACTTCGGAAGAGACAGGGTCAAATGGCTGATCACACTTCGGAAGAGACAGGGTCAACATCGCCGAGAGTCGCCTTTATGTTTTTGACATGAGCTAGCATGGCTTCACACTTCGGAAGAGACAGGGTCAAATGGCTGATCACACTTCGGAAGAGACAGGGTCAAATGGCTGATCACACTTCGGAAGAGACAGGGTCAAATGGCTGATCACACTTCGGAAGAGACAGGGTCAAACAGGTTGGGTGCAGCATGAGTCATGTAGGGACTCATAGTGCAGCAGGTAGGGTGCTGGCTGACTCATGCATGGGCCTGCATGAATATACAACTCTAGGGTGGTGGCCAGAGTTATGCTATAAATAGCTGCACATTTGCAGCCTCAAGAAAAAACTAAGAAAAATTCACAGCAGCAGCACATTTGCTTCAAAACTTGCTCCTGCTCCTGCTTCGGTTTTGATCTTTGCATCTTGTTGATAAAATTCTACGCTTATATCTCTTCGTTAAGATTGCATACAGGTATCATTTTCAGGTTGTGGTTAACTTCGGCAGTGCAATCTGCTACGGCTATTGTACCCTGGGAGACAGACGGGTTTCTTGTGTGTGTCACCCGAAATCTGTTTTAAGGGAAGCGTATAAAATACGTGCCTTAGCCAAATTCTTATCAGTTTATTTGTATCACTTATGTAACTCGAATCACATGTAATAAATATTACTGTTCTTATATGTATAAAGGAAAACAAATTTTACAACATAAAGAAAACATACTAACTTTTACTTGCGTATGATATAAAATAACATCTAAAATGAATGCTACACGTACGAGATTAGATCATATATTGATTTTATGCCTGATGATGGTAACAAAACATAAAATTCACTGAATACCCGTCATGTATTGATATATGTATTTGCCATTAACTGTTTAATTGTACTGAACTTTACTTCCAAATAGATAACTAGATACCTACACGAAAAATAGTCGTGTATGGTAATAATTTCTCGTACATCCAGTATCCATAAGATTTTTCGCTACCTTTTGTTCTATCATTTTTCACTTTTAATGGTTCGTAGTTAAACGAGGATGGAATCATAGTGTGGATGTGACAATCGTCCTAGTTAGTATTATAGACATTAATTATTTAGCCTTATCTTTGAATGTAAATGTAAATAATTGTACCTTTTTGCAATTTGTTGCAAAAAAGAGTTATTTATACCCTGATTATTTGAATATTAGGTAATTCCAATTTAATAAAAATTGCAACATATAACCAGCCGATGGATGCGCAGGGTGACAATAATCCTTCTGTTTTTTTAGGTAGTCCATAACAATTTACATGGAATGATCAAACATTAGGTTGTTCACATTCCATTGCTTTAATATATCGTTACTTTAAAAAGATACGATTAAATACTTAAATCTATTTTAGTGTCTCAAGCAAAACTTAAATCTTATTTTGTTAATTAAAAACTATTAGCATAACAACCCTCCTATATGTCTACAATTATCAACAACCATTAGTGATAAACAATAGATGGTAAACTAACTAGATATATATTTTAGGCCCCCAACAGCTCGATCATTTATATCATCATGTCACGTACACCCAAATTATCGTATTAAATCGATGTTTAACTAGTTAATTAGGCCCCCAACAGCTCAAGTACATGACTTTTCTCAACGACTCTTCCGACTGTCTAGCCTTCTCTTCTACGCCTCTGGTCGAAGCCATAGCGGCCGGAGAAGACAGCTTCTTTGTCTGGATAACTGACCGAAGATTCGACTTGGCGTGGTGGTGGACGGCTCTGATGGTGTAGTTCCACCGCGCAAAGCCTTGATCTTTGAGTGCCTCCACCAATCCGATTGTTCCGGCCACCATCCATGCCCTTGTTGTTGAACTCATGTTATGTTTGAGATTGCTTGTATTGATGAAATGTGTTTGTTAAGAAAGTTTTTGATGAAAGTAAGAAGAGTAGTGTGGGGGTATAAATAGATGCATGGACCCAACCAAATTATTGAAGGAACAAAACAGTAGGAAATTGCCAATGGTTTTAGGGAATTTGTATTCTCAACAATACCCTCATGCTTCCATAGTTTATAGTCATATGCCAAATTAGAATGTGTATGAAGTGTATGGCATTTGTTTAGCTTTTTAAATTATTATAAATCTTCCGTTTAAATTATTTATTAAAAAATCACATAAAAATCAGGATCAAAAGGTGATGTAGATTCAAAGAATAATATTATTGTATATACATACGATTATTAAATTGCTAAGCGATTATGTATAAGGGTACAACCATTTATGGCTATGGAAATCTTAAAACAATTTACTAAATTGAAGTTTATCTTTAACTTCAAAAATGTATATATTTTTAGTCCCCTTAAAATTATATTTATACTTTATACTTATTTATTTATTTTTAGTCTATTTAATATTCCTTTAATTTCTCGTATTACTTATACAATTCAATATTTCATAAAATATCAAATATATCATTGTTATTTGTTTATTTTTATCTATTTTTCGATTTAAATTTTTATTTACCTTAAATTATGACAGGTCATTAACGCACAAACATATAATTTCTCAATTTGATTCAAGGTTTTAATTTTTCATAGCTTTTTATGCAACTTTTAAAATATAATATATAATAAATTCCAAATGTGAATATTTTTTTTATTTTTATCAATGTTTCGACGTGTATTTTTTAAAGGCTTCGTTTCTTTTTACATAAAGTTTCGAATATCATCGTTGTTCTTGGTGTAACGCACGTGTTTGCGATGGTTCTGTTTATTATATAAAGTTTAAAATGTAATTAACAACATCCAGATTTTTTCTTTTATACAAAGCTAGTGATGTTTGTAATCTATGCTCCTTTCAATATGCGGGTTCTACTCGACATTGCAACGTTAGCTTTTTTCACAGACTTAAGCCCAACCACAAATCACCGTTTCTATATTTTTAGATAAAGTTTCAAACATTATCAACAACATCTAAAATTCTTTTCGTATATTAAGTTACATCTCATCAATGCACATGTGATCAGTTCACGACAACGAGTCAGCGCGCGTTTGTGTTTTTCACCGCATTCTACTCTTCCTCCGTAACGCAAGAATCTTAACACTGGTTTTTCAAGTTTATCCCACCAATAACAGAAGAAAATTAAGTAAGGAAACATGGTAAACACTTGATGAGTGATGATCTATTAAGTCAAAAGTCAAGTACAAACGGTGTTCATATCCACATCGGGAGAAAGTACGTACATATATAGTGGCTATAATACCCACACATAAAAAAAAAATATAATAAATAAATAAATAATATAATAATAATAATAATAATAATAACAAAAGGTTCAGGGGGCATTTGACATTTTTAAAACTTAAATTAACAAGTTTTGTACCTAAATGAAACAAACCTTAAACCACAGGGACCATTTGGTAAAATTTCCAAAAACTCTCTGTTTCTCTCTCCCCGTCGGCCGACTCAACTCCGGCCACCGCCGGTCGGCTCCGGCGACCCCCATACGACCCCGTTTGATCGATTTAACTCAATTATTTGTTCCCGACAGCTTCGAGTGGGGATTAGGAGATTGTACCCCACACCAATTTGATGATTAGAGTCGGTGTAGTGGGATTTCACCTTTCGGCCGACACTCACCATAATCACGCACTTAACAGTAAAATTAATCGAATTAAATGTGCACATACAATCATTTGATTGTTTAAAACATTTCTGTGAGTTCGTTTGCACCTGAATCAGACACAAACATCACCTCCGATCCACCCTCTCGACCGCGACCTGCAACTCGATTAGGAACCCATCTCCGACCAATTTTAACATAAATTGATAAAGGGCTTTTGATCTATATCAACATACGAAGATTCCTGTCAATTTAATTTGAATTCCATCGAGGTTTGCCCATTCAACGATCACCACGTGACCGCGATCCATTCTTCGATCAGTTCAGCTTCATCTCATCATCATAGAGGTAATTAAAGCCACCTACTTACTCGATTTTAGTCTAGGAACAAAAGCCCTAAGCTTAATACAGTTAACATAATCGAATCGATGGTCAATTGGATTGAATTGGAACTAGGGTTCATGGTGAATTGGGGGATTTGCTTAGATTGTGTTTATAGGAATTCAAAGCCGGGTAATAATCGCGGTTATAAGCCTGGTTCAGTGGTATGTGTGTGGGATTGTGAATGGAAGGTCCCGGGTTCGACCCCGGGCACCTCCATTTTTTTTTAAAAGGCTTTTAGCCCTAAATAAATTACAGAAATTTATATAATAAATGTACAAATCATTTTGTAAACCTCAAATATTTTAAAGGTCACTAAATATTTTCTATAGTTTTCTGAGTTAAGTTAAATAAATATTTTTGTAATAAAACATTTTAATAAAAAAAAATGTTTTCGAATAATTCTTTAAAGAAAATAGAATTTAAATAATAATTTATAAATTATTATTAGTCTAAACGTTTCCTTTCGCTTAGTATTGTTTAAGTTATGATTTATATTTATTTATAAAATATGGTTTATATGTTATAAATAGCCATTTTTATAAAAATGGACTCTAAATAATAATTCAAATTGTTATTTTGTTTTGGACATTGTATTATCTATAATTATGGATCAATCATGGAAATTGTGAAATTATAAAGATTTTGGAATCTCATAAATTATTAACAAACATTATAAATAGTTTATTTTGTTGAATTAAGCTCGTATTTTACAGTCAACTTACAGAGGCCATAACTTATTCATAACAGATTCAAATCAGTTAAATCTTATGTCCACGACGAAGTTCGTCGAAAGACGAATCTGTTGATATATAAAACATAGAAAAACTCATTCGTTTAGACCTCCAAATAGTCGTTTTCGTAACAGCTAGCAGTTCTGCGCAGCTGTAAAGATCCACGTTTTTCTCATATTTCGGTAATCCAAATCAGAAACTTTTCTAAATGAAAGTTGTTTAGAAGTCACTAATCTAGTAAACTGGAGATTTTCAGAATTTTTAAACGTCGTTTAGTATTTTTAACGAGTGCGAGAAGACAAGGGCAGAACTGGAATTTTTCAGATTATAATTTGCGTTACGTTATCGTAGGTTCTCGCGGCGTTAACCGAGCCTAAACCTCGTTTCTGATTATTATCATTCGTGTATAAGGTACGGATTCTTGGTTATCTTTATCATAGTATAAATTCGGTTCCGTTACTTTGTAGTACGGATTTTTAATACGTTATTTCCGTTAATATGAATCGTTTAGCCTTATTATTCGTACATCCTTATTATTTGATTATGTTCCGATTCATTCGACTCATTAGTGTTATTTATTGACACCTGTAGCATGCAATATATATTTTATGAATTGTGCTCATTATTGCATGTTCCTATAAATGTTTTATTGATATGTTATATGTTGGTAGTTGTGCTACCATTTGTTTTGATACTCTGTTACCCGAGCTCTCCGACATGTCATTGTGGCGTCAATGATGTGACACTTTTCGTGACGGTGTGTAATAAATAGTTCACGGCGTCTCCGTTAATACGTTAGTACTCAGGTAGTACTTTGGCCATAATATCTGGGAGGCGGATGGATCGATCCTAGTTCAATTCAGTTCAGTTCAGTTCCGGGGGATGGAATCATGTGTGTACGCCCCACACACCATCTCATTAGTGCATAGTCTAGCTAGCTATGTACTTATCAGTTCAGTTTGGCTCTGGGTACTTCTTACATTACACGACTTATTTTGTTTGTATATACGTGTCGTGTAGATCAGTTCAGTTCAGTATTACATGTTCAGTTCAGTATCAGTATTATATGTTCAGATTCAGATTTCCGTTTCGGTATCATATGATCCGTTCAGTATTCAGATATAAGAATTTTATGCTTCGTATTGTTACTATTGTTATTTCCGTCACTGAGCAACTTTTGGCTCAGCCGTATTTCCTTTTTGTGGTGTTTTCTTATTTGATTGTAGGTAGTCAAGGGGTTCCGGGAAATCAGTGAAGAGTGGTTGAAGATCAAGATTGGATTTTACTTTAATTGATGTAATGAATAACTTAATTAGGTTCTTTCGGATTATCTGGTTGTGTTTGAGATTATCTCTTTAATATCGTGAAATGGTTTTTGATTTGATATCTGTAATAATGACACGTCAGCCTCTCCGGGTTGGGGTGTTACAGTTATGGTATCAGAGCAAAGGCTCTTTCCTGTAGAAAACTTAAACATTAATAATAAACTGTGAGGTAATGGGTAGACGTTGGGTTAGGATCTAATTTTTGTTCCCAATCAAAATTCCAGTATTCACACGTGTATCTTCATTTCAGATGGCTCCTAAGAGACGTGTGAACAACCGCAATAACTCGAATGGCCCCTCATCTGATACTCCTCTTGAAACCCTCGTTGCTAATGCCGTAAACGCTGCTATTTCTGGAATACTCCCTAATCTGATGACTCAGACTGCTCAAACAGTCATCCAGCAGATGCAACAGTCAAATTCGGAGGGAAACAACACAGGACCTCCACCCGGTGGAAATAACTCAGAGCCACCTTCTGGCGGGAACAACACAGGAGCACCTTTCAGTGATAATGCACCACCACCCCGTGATGGTATTCATGTCTGGTTGGAACGTTTCAGAAGCAAAGGCCTAAGTCTTTCAGTACTTCCAATGATCCGGTCGAGGTGCAAAACTGGATCAGTCATATTGAAAAATTGTTTGAGGTACTTGGTGTCGAGGACGTATACAAAGTAAGGCTGGCTACATACAAGTTAGAAGATGATGCTCACAGATGGTGGACTACTGTGAAACAAGCTAGAGGAGGAAACGAATATGCAGCTACACTTCCTTGGGATAAATTCCGAGGAATGTTTTATGAGGAATACTTCACTGCTGCTGACCGCACTGAGTATCGTAGACAATATGCTAATATTAGACAGAGGGATGACGAGCACATAACAGATTTCAAGACACGATTTACGCGGTTGGTGAGTTTTCTTGGTGCATCTGCAGGCTCACCGCAAGAGCAGACAGAAAATTTTCAGTGGGCCATATGTGAAAGAGATCGAAAGTTTATTTTGAATCATCGGTTTAAAGATATTAATGAAGTGGTTGATGCTGTTAAAAACTTATATAATGATAAGAAGAATGGGAAGAAGTCGTATGATGATAACCGCAAGCGGCCTAGGGAGAATGACCAGGATCAGTCTTCTTCTCATACGAATAAGAATCAGTCTTCACCACCACGAGACCGTCGAAACCGTTTCGATCGCAACAACAACAATAACTCTCGATCATGGAAGAATCGAAACCAGAACCAGAAATCAACTCATAATCAGACTCAGCAGGCTCCTACTCGTACTCAACCACCAAATCAGCAACACCCTAATCAGGATCGGAATGCTATCCCTCAGTGTAATACATGCGGGAAACTTCATAAGGGAGCTTGTCGTCTGGCCGGAGGATTATGTTTCAGATGCGGACGTGCAGGACACATGATTAGGGATTGCCCTCAGCGCGACCCTCGTAATAACGCTGGAGGGAATCAAGCTAAACCTGCAACTGGAGGACGAGTTTTTGCACTCACTGCAAATGAAGCGGCTAACGCACCAGGTATAATTCTGACCCCTTAGTTAGCAATGTATTATATTTATATATGCCTTATCCGATACTGATAGTAAATGTCCTAGGTATGATCTCCGGTACCCTTTGCATAGGAAATCGGGATATTTATGTCTTATTTGATACGGGCGCTACGCATTCTGTCGTATCTCTTTGTTTGCTAAGTACTTAAGGACTGCACCGACTGCGTTAGAGCACGCTTTGGCTATTACAACTCCATTAGGGGAGTCGACTATCATCACGCATGTCTATAGAGATTGTCCGATCAAAATCGAGTCTATTATTCGTAAAGCTGATTTGTTTCCTATGCAAATGAGTGACTTTGATGTCATACTTGGTATGGACTGGTTGACTCGACATCATGTTACTATTGAATGCCAGACTCGTCGTGTTTATTTGGAAATCCCCAATGCCCTGAATTCGTTTATCAAGGGACTCAGCCTCGAAAATCGTTGAAAATCATCTCTGCGCTTAAGGCTCAGAAACTCTTATCGCACGGTTGCGTGGGCTTCCTAGCGTCAGTGAAAGCTACATCTTCTGAAAAGCCGAACATATCTGATTATCCGATTGTATGTGATTTTCCTGACGTGTTTCCTGAGGAGTTACCCGGACTTCCACCAGATCGCGAGGTAGAATTCACTATTGATCTTATTCCAGGTGCTGAACCGATTTCTAAGGCACCGTATCGTATGGCACCTATGGAGCTTAAGGAGTTAAAGGAGCAGTTACAAGAATTACTAGATTTGGGATTTATTAGACCAAGTGTCTCGCCTTGGGGCGCACCGGTCCTATTCGTGAAGAAGAAAGACGGTTCTTTGAGACTCTGCATTGACTATAGAGAACTCAACAAGATCACTATCCGTAATCGTTACCCTCTGCCTCGTATTGATGATTTGTTTGATCAGCTTCAGGGTGCAAAGTGTTTCTCTAAAATCGATCTGAGGTCTGGTTACCATCAGTTAAAGATCAAGGAGTCCGACGTCCCTAAATCTGCCTTCCGTACTCGGTATGGTCACTATGAGTTCCTGGTTATGCCGTTCGGGTTAACTAATGCCCCGGCCGTATTCATGGACCTAATAAACCGAGTCTTCCGCAAGTTCCTCGATAAGTTCGTCATTGTATTTATCGACGACATCTTAATTTATTCTAAAAGTAAGGAGGAGCATGAGAATCATCTTCGTATCGTGCTCGAAACACTACGTGAAAAGAAGCTTTATGCCAAATTTTCAAAGTGTGAATTTTGGCTGAGCAAGGTAGCCTTTTTGGGTCATGTTGTTTCTGCGGAGGGTATTATGATGGACCCTGCTAAAGTTGAGGCGATTACTAAGTGGCCTAGACCGACCTCAGCCACAGAAGTCCGTAGTTTTCTTGGCCTTGCTGGTTACTACCGCAGATTTGTTGAAGGTTTTTCGGTTATAGCTTTACCCCTTACGCAACTGTTAAGGAAAGGGGTTAAGTATTCTTGGAATGATGAACGAGAGAAAAGTTTTGAAGAGCTCAAGAAAAGATTGGTGTCTGCTCCTGTTCTCACACTTCCATCGGGCACGGGTGGATATCAGATTTACAGCGATGCCTCTAAAAAGGGACTTGGATGTGTGCTAATGCAGCATGGTAAGGTCATTGCTTATGCTTCGCGGCAGCTGAAACCTTACGAGGTTAATTATCCTACGCATGATCTTGAACTCGCTGCTGTTATTTTCGCATTGAAAATATGGCGTCACTATCTTTACGGAGAGACTTGTGATATTTTTACTGATCACAAGAGCTTGAAATATATTTTCACACAAAAGGAACTAAACATGAGGCAGAGAAGATGGTTAGAGTTGTTAAAAGATTATGATGCCAATATTCAATATCATCCGGGAAAGGCCAATGTGGTGGCTGATGCTCTTAGCAGGAAGAGCTCAGGAACAGTAGCCTCCCTACAATTACAGCCTCAGAACATTACCGATCTTGATAGATTGGGTATTGGCCTACATATTGGCAAGAGTAACGGATATCTCGCAACACTCCAGATTGAATCAGACTTAATATTCCGGATTAAGAACGCACAGAAAGACGATGGTAAACTCTGGGCAATCTTACAGAATGTGGAGATTGGTAAACAATCAGAATTCAGAGTAGATGAACATGGGGTAATCTGGTGTGGTAAACGTTTATGTGTGCCTAATGATTCTTCTCTTCGAGAATCGTTATTAGCTGAGGCACATAGTTCTCCGTTTTCTATTCATCCTGGATCTACAAAGATGTATCGGGACCTTCGTCAGAACTTTTGGTGGAATGGAATGAAAGAGGATGTGGCTAAGTATGTTAGCCGTTGCCTTACTTGTCAACAGGTCAAGATTGAGCATCAAAGAGCTAGTGGTTTGCTTCAGCCACTACCTATTCCTGTATGGAAATGGGATGATATTTCCATGGATTTTGTGACAGGGTTGCCAAGGACATTTAAGAAAAATGATACGATATGGGTTGTCGTTGACAGATTGTCAAAGTCAGCTCACTTTCTCCCAATTCAGCAAGGATTTTCAGTTAGCAAACTGTCTGAAGTGTTTACACAAGAGATTGTTAGACTTCATGGCACTCCGGTGTCAATCGTGTCTGATCGAGACCCGAGGTTCACTTCTCGCTTTTGGAAGGGTTTGCAAGCTGCATGGGGTACCAAGTTGAGGTTTAGTACGGCGTTTCATCCGCAGACTGACGGTCAGTCGGAGCGTACTATTCAGACACTTGAGGACATGCTTCGAGCTTGTGCCTTAGAGTGGACTGGGAACTGGGATGAGTACTTGTGTTTGGTCGAGTTTGCTTACAATAATAGTTGGCAAGCTAGCATTGGCATGGCACCTTTCGAATTGTTGTATGGTCGTAAATGTAGGGCACCTGTTTGTTGGGAAGAAGTCGGTGAGAGAATCATCGAAGGACCCGAGTTAGTTCAGATCACGAATGAGAAAGTTGCTATTGCTAGAGAAAAGTTAAAGGAAGCTCAAAGTAGACAGAAAAGCTATGCAGACCGACACCGTCGACTTTTGGAGTTTAAGGTCGGTGACAAAGTGTTCCTGAAGGTTTCGCCTTGCAAAGGCGTACGACGTTTTGGTCTTAAAGGGAAACTTAGTCCACGGTTTATCGGACCCTTTGAAATCCTAGAAAGAGTTGGTGAGGTCTCGTATCGTTTGGCGTTACCACCTCAACTGTCACATGTGCATAACGTCTTTCATGTATCTCTTTTAAGGGGATACAATTATCATCCTATTCACGTGGTTAACTATCCACTTCATTTGATTCGTGAAGACTTATCGTTCGAGGAGGAACCCGAGGCCATACTTGACCGACAAGAGCGCATTATGCGTAGGAAAACTATTCCTTTTGTTAAAGTATTATGGAAAAACCATTCCGAACGTGAAGCTACATGGGAGATAGAAGACGAAATCCGTTCTCAATATCCGTATCTGTTTACCTCTTAGGTATTATCTGTTATATGTTTCTGCTATTAGTTATGAAGTTGTCAGTTATCTGTTTCTTGAACATCACAGTACTCCGTGTACGTTATGCCATATCTTTGGTCAAGCTGTATCTAGCAATTTCGTGGACGAAATTATTTTAAGGGGGTAGAATTATAATACCCACACATAAAAAAAAAATATAATAAATAAATAAATAATAACATTAATAATAATAATAATAATAATAATAACAAAAGGTTCAGGGGGCATTTTGACATTTTTAAAACTTAAATTAACAAGTTTTGTACCTAAATGAAACAAACCTTAAACCACAGGGACCATTTGGTAAAATTTCCAAAAACTCTCTGTTTCTCTCTCCCCGTCGGCCGACTCAACTCCGGCCACCGCCGGTCGGCTCCGGCGACCCCCATACGACCCCGTTTGATCGATTTAACTCAATTATTTGTTCCCGACAGCTTCGAGTGGGGATTAGGAGATTGTACCCCACACCAATTTGATGATTAGAGTCGGTGTAGTGGGATTTCACCTTTCGGCCGACACTCACCATAATCACGCACTTAACAGTAAAATTAATCGAATTAAATGTGCACATACAATCATTTGATTGTTTAAAACATTTCTGTGAGTTCGTTTGCACCTGAATCAGACACAAACATCACCTCCGATCCACCCTCTCGACCGCGACCTGCAACTCGATTAGGAACCCATCTCCGACCAATTTTAACATAAATTGATAAAGGGCTTTTGATCTATATCAACATACGAAGATTCCTGTCAATTTAATTTGAATTCCATCGAGGTTTGCCCATTCAACGATCACCACGTGACCGCGATCCATTCTTCGATCAGTTCAGCTTCATCTCATCATCATAGAGGTAATTAAAGCCACCTACTTACTCGATTTTAGTCTAGGAACAAAAGCCCTAAGCTTAATACAGTTAACATAATCGAATCGATGGTCAATTGGATTGAATTGGAACTAGGGTTCATGGTGAATTGGGGGATTTGCTTAGATTGTGTTTATAGGAATTCAAAGCCGGGTAATAATCGCGGTTATAAGCCTGGTTCAGTGGTATGTGTGTGGGATTGTGAATGGAAGGTCCCGGGTTCGACCCCGGGCACCTCCATGTTTTTTTTTTAAAAGGCTTTTAGCCCTAAATAAATTACAGAAATTTATATAATAAATGTACAAATCATTTTGTAAACCTCAAATATTTTTAAAGGTCACTAAATATTTTCTATAGTTTTCTGAGTTAAGTTAAATAAATATTTTTGTAATAAAACATTTTAATAAAAAAAAATGTTTTCGAATAATTCTTTAAAGAAAATAGAATTTAAATAATAATTTATAAATTATTATTAGTCTAAACGTTTCCTTTCGCTTAGTATTGTTTAAGTTATGATTTATATTTATTTATAAAATATGGTTTATATGTTATAAATAGCCATTTTTATAAAAATGGACTCTAAATAATAATTCAAATTGTTATTTTGTTTTTGGACATTGTATTATCTATAATTATGGATCAATCATGGAAATTGTGAAATTATAAAGATTTTGGAATCTCATAAATTATTAACAAACATTATAAATAGTTTATTTTGTTGAATTAAGCTCGTATTTTACAGTCAACTTACAGAGGCCATAACTTATTCATAACAGATTCAAATCAGTTAAATCTTATGTCCACGACGAAGTTCGTCGAAAGACGAATCTGTTGATATATAAAACATAGAAAAACTCATTCGTTTAGACCTCCAAATAGTCGTTTTCGTAACAGCTAGCAGTTCTGCGCAGCTGTAAAGATCCACGTTTTTCTCATATTTCGGTAATCCAAATCAGAAACTTTTCTAAATGAAAGTTGTTTAGAAGTCACTAATCTAGTAAACTGGAGATTTTCAGAATTTTTAAACGTCGTTTAGTATTTTTAACGAGTGCGAGAAGACAAGGGCAGAACTGGAATTTTTCAGATTATAATTTGCGTTACGTTATCGTAGGTTCTCGCGGCGTTAACCGAGCCTAAACCTCGTTTCTGATTATTATCATTCGTGTATAAGGTACGGATTCTTGGTTATCTTTATCATAGTATAAATTCGGTTCCGTTACTTTGTAGTACGGATTTTTAATACGTTATTTCCGTTAATATGAATCGTTTAGCCTTATTATTCGTACATCCTTATTATTTGATTATGTTCCGATTCATTCGACTCATTAGTGTTATTTATTGACACCTGTAGCATGCAATATATATTTTATGAATTGTGCTCATTATTGCATGTTCCTATAAATGTTTTATTGATATGTTATATGTTGGTAGTTGTGCTACCATTTGTTTTGATACTCTGTTACCCGAGCTCTCCGACATGTCATTGTGGCGTCAATGATGTGACACTTTTCGTGACGGTGTGTAATAAATAGTTCACGGCGTCTCCGTTAATACGTTAGTACTCAGGTAGTACTTTGGCCATAATATCTGGGAGGCGGATGGATCGATCCTAGTTCAATTCAGTTCAGTTCAGTTCCGGGGGATGGAATCATGTGTGTACGCCCCACACACCATCTCATTAGTGCATAGTCTAGCTAGCTATGTACTTATCAGTTCAGTTTTGGCTCTGGGTACTTCTTACATTACACGACTTATTTTGTTTGTATATACGTGTCGTGTAGATCAGTTCAGTTCAGTATTACATGTTCAGTTCAGTATCAGTATTATATGTTCAGATTCAGATTTCCGTTTCGGTATCATATGATCCGTTCAGTATTCAGATATAAGAAT
Source organism: Flaveria linearis (assembly GCA_024085815.1). Classification (NCBI taxonomy): domain Eukaryota; kingdom Viridiplantae; phylum Streptophyta; class Magnoliopsida; order Asterales; family Asteraceae; genus Flaveria; species Flaveria linearis. The sequence goes on from JABSNV010000855.1 coordinate 44,012, forward strand.
TTTATGCTTCGTATTGTTACTATTGTTATTTCCGTCACTGAGCAACTTTTGGCTCAGCCGTATTTCCTTTTTGTGGTGTTTTCTTATTTGATTGTAGGTAGTCAAGGGGTTCCGGGAAATCAGTGAAGAGTGGTTGAAGATCAAGATTGGATTTTACTTTAATTGATGTAATGAATAACTTAATTAGGTTCTTTCGGATTATCTGGTTGTGTTTGAGATTATCTCTTTAATATCGTGAAATGGTTTTTGATTTGATATCTGTAATAGTGACACGTCAGCCTTTCCGGGTTGGGGTGTTACAGTGGCTTTGTTACCAAGTGAAAAGCTACAATTTTTACGATTCGCAACCCATAACAAAACCTCAGGAGTTGAAATTAACAAGTAGTCAACTCGCATCATCGATCGATCGCTCATCCATCGAGTCAACTCACGCATTTAGCTAGCTTTGACCCCAACAGTTCAAGTACATGACTTGTCGGAGATAATCATCTGCAGTCTTCCTCTCTCCGCCATCAACGACAACTTCATTAACGTTGGATTGCAGAATGCCGGAGAATGGTCGGAGATCAATGCCGACGGAGGAAGTGAAGCCATGACGGAAGGAGTTGATGAGTGATCGGAGTTTAAAACCTTGATCTGTATGCCCGTTTACAACAGCCACACCGGCTGCCATCCACACACGGTTTAGACTAGAACCGATCATGTTTGTTTATGTTATTGGCTTGTGGTTCAAGATGAATCAATGAGTACTGATGAGTTAGCGTATATTTATAGGAATCGAAGGTGGTTTCTTTTTGATTTTGTGTAGTAGTTATTGAGATGCATTCACTTGGGGATGAACAATAGTCATGGGATGGAATTTTTTTTAAGGATGGTATGAATTTTTTTTAAAAATGGTATATATTAGGAAATAAATTAGGTTAGTGGGAAGGTAAAAAAAAAGGAAAATGGGGTATCCGCTATTCACAATAGCGGATTAGGAGAAGAATTTTTAAAAACTTTGACAGTCAAGCTGACAACACAGGATCACATCACATCTAAACATAATCCGCTATTCTCAATAGCGGATTAGGAATAAGCCTTTAACCCCCGTTAACAATATTTCTTCCTAATCCGCCATTACCAATAGCGGCTTACACTTAAAAAAAAACTTTTTTTCTCCTAATCCGCTATTACCAATAGCTGATTATGACAAAACCTTAAAGTTTTTGTCATAATCCGCTATTGAGAATAGCGGATTATGTTTAGATGTGATGTGATCGTCAGAGTTTTCAAAAATTCTTCTCCCTATTGAGAATAGCGGATACACTATTTTTCTTTTTTTTTTTTACTTTACCACTAACCTAATTTATTTCCTAATATATACCGTTTTTAAAAAAATTCTATGAGAGGTGGCCAATAGGGAGGTAACATGTTTCTCTTGATGCAATGGATATCTACACGTAGACTACACATATATAATATATCAATGTATTTAATTGATTTTAATATTTTATTAAGAGGAGAGATGCATTGAGTCTACATTCTCCCCATCTATGATCTTTACAGTACGGGCATGAGTGAAGTAACCATTAAGGCACGTGGGATCACGTGGACAGGTTTTGTCGTTTCTCTGGTCAAGTATGGCAGTGTTGATTTCTTTGGATTATTAGTTTTTTTTTTCTGAGATGTTAACTATTAGTGTGTGAACTTTCACTTAGCATAGACCGTATGATGTATCTTAAGGGCATCACTAAAAGTCTAAAACGTATATTTTAGTCGAATAATATTCATGATTGGCGTACCTCACTTACCACTACACTTCGTGATAACGGATATCCTAAATTCGGATATCCATAGATAGTGATGTCTACCATCCGAAATCTTCAGATATATGAAATCTCGGATATTCGACTTTGAACACCCTAAATGTGTGTGTATAAAGAAGGCTAGAAACATTTACGGTTATCTGGACTTCTAATTTATTTATAAAGAAGGCTGAAAATCAAGTAAATTTATTTTCTATATTTATTTATAATAAACCCTTCCGGTTAAGTTATGAATAAAAATCTCTTTATCATATAACTGTTATATTTACCTAAATATTGCCACAAATTTCTACAGGATATAATAAAATGGACAAGTCAAGAACTTAACCTTCAGTGCAACAACATTATGCCAGTGCAACGTATAAACAAAAAAGAGCAACAGCCGATATAACTATATGTTGATATCAAGAACACGGTTCATAGAGAACCAAAACAATAAATTGTTCAATTTCAATACTATAAATATTCATTTGAATTTAGACCTTCAAGAAATATAAGATCTTCTTAATTTAGTTGTAAAAGACTCGCATTTTAAAAACTAGAAAACTCATAAATTAAGTTACCTAAAAACAATGAAAAGCAACAAACATGACATGTCAAATGAAAATTTCACTTTTCGTATTTCATCAAACTCTTGGTGTTCATCAATCAAACATAACCTTCATCCAACGGCATTTTGTATTTAATACCAACGATGTTTGTAAATTGTAAAAGACTATTAGAAACAAAATGAAAACTCATTACATTACATTAAATAGAAGGTAAAATCTAATAGAACAAATTGTTGAAGCATTTTGTCCAAGTACTCTTAATTATTTCCTCACCAACAACAAAGGCTAAAAAAGAAACACAAGACCACTACACGATGACATAAAAACTTGGAGTCCCTCAAGCGTTGTGTTGAGTCATCTGCGTTGAGATTTTGTGAATTGGGGCCGTTAAATTGTAAGAGCTTATAGCAGTTTCTTTACTTGCTTTATGCTTGAGCCGGCTCTGACAAGAGATGTAATAAGAAGGTATGATCCTACCACGACTTATTTACGTATAAATACTATATGTTTGTGTCATATATTGTGGTCTCGATTTGACTTGAGCGTCTGGTGTTTTAAGCCCCTTAACCATTTAACGAGTTTGCTATGATCATAGTTCATACTATGGATCAAAAAAGTATGTGCCAATGAAACAACAAGCTGAATAATCCCAAGATAAAAAAAAAGTATATATATGCACCAATATCTTCTGTGCGTTTATAGAATAACAATCACCACATTGTTTATCCCTTTATAATCGATCACTAACTGATACATAACTCCGAAATTCAATAACAACGGGGAACAACTGATGATGATGAGAGCCGCACCGACCAAAAGCTTCCATCAACGGGTTAATTGTCGATTTCACACCGGAAAACAGATATGTTTATCTAATTAGGACCCCAACAGCTTAAATACATGACTTTTCTTAAAGATTCCTCCGCCTGATTAGCCTTTTCTTCAATGTTTATGCTTGAAGCCACAGTCGCCGGAGAAGACAGCTTCATGGTCTGAGAGACTGACCGGAGATTGGATCTCACGTGGTGGTGAACGCCCCTCATGGTGTAGTTCCACCGTGCGAACCCTTGATCTTTTAGTGCCTCCACCAAACCAACTGTTCCGCCCACCATCCATGCTCTCCTACTGGAACGTACTCATATTATTATTATATTTATTATTAGCTTCGATTGGAAATGAAGATGGGTGAGATTGGTTGAACTGAATGTTTGAAAGTATGTTGTGAGTGTTGACGATGGAAGAAAGTGGAGATTGGGGGGTATAAATAGATAGGGAATTAAGCACACGGGTACCTGAAACAGCCTCCAGTTTTAGTGGATAAAAGTTGAAGAAAACAGGAGGCTAAAGCCAATGGTTTTCTAGGAAGCAATTAGTGCAGGCACGGTGAAGCTTCCTAGATGGCGACCATTGTTTTTTTTTTTTTTTTAAACGGCTAGTTAATTGTTAGTTGTTAGTATCATCAAGTTAGTAATATTTACCCATGTCAAGGTTTGAACCTTGGACCTCCAAGAAAGGCAAAGCCTCCCACCTCTCCTTTAACCACTAGGCTAAGAGATTATTGGTTGGTTGATGGCGACCATTGTGATAAGGGTACTCATGTGCGAACATATTATTATTATTATTATTTTAAAATGTGATGCATAAAATGGTTTATCAAAGTATGATATTTTGTAGAAGATGTAAAATGTACACTACAAGATTACACTCGTTAGTGATTTCCTTATGGATTAAGATAACAGAAACCTACAAATATGTTCACTTGGTTTTTGTGTTTTATAAAGATTTTTATAGAAGGAAATAGTTTAATATAATGCATTATTAATTTCCCTTTCACTTTGTTTTCTAGGAGTATATAAACTATAAAGCAGTCATCTTTAAAATTTGCAAACATTTTCGTATAACTTAATACATAATGCATTGTTATTTTTTTTCTTTCATCTTTAGCAGTTTTTCCTGGTTTGTGGATGTCATCTTGTTTTTACCTATTTTTCCTTAAATTTATGTTGTGCTGTACAATTTAATTAGCTATTACAATTTGTATTTATATTTAGTTGACAAATAAATGAGGAGATAACTCTATCGTTTTTATGAATTAGTTTACGTATAAGATGTAGCAAATTGGAAAATAAAAACGTAAACACTTTTTATACACATCAATTTTAATAATCTTAAATAAAGCTATATATATTAATGGTAAATCTTGTATGCCTTTAGTTTTAATTGGCGTATACTATAACAGTTATCAAAGATAAGCCGCCAACTAGCCCAGATCAATTGGGTCCGGGTTGACACATAATGAGCCTTTGAATGAGTTTTCTCCGAAATGATGAGTAGACTGGTTCACCAATGACGTCTTGGCTTGAGTGGTCTTTCATTAATGAATTTATCCTATCCGGATGACTGGACTTATAATATTTGTTGATAGTTAAAAAAATACCATTTAAAAACAATCTGAAATATGAAAATATTCAGAAAGTTGTTACAACAAACAATATCAATAAATTATTTGAGTTCATTTCCAACTCTAATCACACCCTTAATTTGCATTGAGAATGTTCAAGTGAGTAATAAATTAAAGATGATGAATAAAACAAACTTCTAATCAAAATGAAACGAATGATTCATAACAGTATATTTGTATTACTTGGAATCAATTCACATGATACATCTTTAAGAGCTCAATCATAACCAAATTCCCCTTTCAACAGCAATAGTTGTACCACATGCATAAATGCATAATAATTACATGCACCCTTAATCTACCTAAATCACATGGAAAATTCATAAAGATTGATCAATTGGGACCCCAACAACTCAAGTACATTACTTTCCTCAACGATTCCTCCGACTGCTTTGCCTTTACTTGTACGGCTCCGGCCGCCGGAGAAGACAACTTCTTCGTCTGCGTGACTGACCGGAGATTGGACTTTGCGTGGTGGTGGATGGCCCTGATGGTGTAGTTCCACCGTGCGAACCCTTGGTCTTTTAGTGCCTCCACCACTCCTACGGCACCGGCCACCGCCCATGATCGGCTTCTTGAAGTCATACTTGTTTCTTTAGTTTTGTTTTGATCAAATGTGTGATGAGAGATGTGTTTGGTGTGAAAATGATGAATTGGGGGAGCATGAATGGGGCTTTAAATAGAGAGATTGAAAGATGTTGAAATGAAAAAAACAAGAGGCTAGCTAGTTGCCAATGGTTTTACCTGGGGATGGGGGCTGGTGGGCTGGGGCCTATCTTTTCTTAAATCTATCTATACTAATAAAATAAAGTTTTTGTAGGCCACTTGTAACAATTTTGGAGCTACTAAAATTTATTTTCCCGCTTCTCTCTTCTAACAAATATCACATTAACTACAAATGTTATTATTTTATTCTTTTCATATTAAAAATAACTTTTATTAAATTAAAAAAAAGATCTTTCTACAATTCAATTTGTAAAGACATAATTTTTTTAAAAATAAGAAATCTTTTTAAAAAATATCAAACTTTTAAAAAAAAATTTAAAACCTGTGGCTTTTAAAAAATAAAATTCTTATGAAACAAAAATAATTAAATTTTAAAGTTATAATAAAGAAATTATTAAAAGTGATACTTTTTTAAAAACGATTTGTTTTGAAACAATATAAATAAAAACCAACTTTTTTTGAAAAAACAAAACAAAAAATTAAACAAAAGTTAGAAAAATGGTATCGTCCTTTTATCGCTAATAGCTAGCGTAAATTTAGTAATGATTTGTAATTGCTAGAGTAAATATAGTATTGATTTATTTAGATCAATAGGCTATAAATATTGATTGAGAGGAGATCTCATTGTAGTTTGTATATATACTCTATTATACTCAATGGAAATCATCTTGAATACCATTCTTACAATCGCCGTAATGTCAATCATATCTTATATTAAATAGATCATTTTATAATTCATTAATTTTTATTAATAACTACTTAATATTTTATTTATTCAACCCCGTGTAATACGCGGGGTACTAACCTAGTATATAAATAAATAAATAAATAAATAAATAACTTTTTTTAAAAGAAAGTTTATTTCATAAGTTTTATATGATATAATCTTACTTAATGGCGGCTGTACGATACAATACCAGAAAAACGGGGCTGAAATCTGGGAAACTACAAACAGGTAGCTTTTAGCAAATGGATTGTGTGGCTGTGGTAGCTAGCAGTGTTTTAAGGTGTTATCTTCACGATAGATTATGAACAATGTGAGATTTGATAGGATCCCGACGAAGGAGACCTTAGGTGCAAGGGACGTACATCTGTCGTCTATGGAATGTTCGTTATGTTTCGGCACTAATGAATCATTAAATCATCTTCTTTTTTTAAACGGTAAATGTACGACTCTGTTTCAGAGAATACGTATTATCTTAATCGGACACACCTATTCGTTTTCCAGCGGGGACCGCATGCTCAACCCTCTCAGGAGAAAACTTATTGGTAAGAAAACCGTTTGGCTCAACTTTAAGCATTTTTTATTCAGAGTGAGACTTGAACCTGTAACCTCTTTTTTATTTACATGTCATGGGTACCTCAGAGTGAGACTTGAATCATTAAATCATCTATTGCTTAACTGTCCGTTCGCAAATGAAGTGTGGACCAAAATCAAAGCCTGGTGCCGTTTTGCGGTTTTGACGTTATCTTCCATTAATGAGTTGTTGGAGATGGTGACGGGTTTGGAGGATCGAAACAGGTTGAAAAAACCATTATATACTATAGATTTGGCAACAATTTGGTTCATTTGGGGTGTGCGCAATGATCTTATCTTCAACAGCTCACTATTTCGGTAGATAAAGTTGTGGAAGCAGTTATAGTTGCTATATTTTCATGGTTGAAAAATAGGGGTAAAGTAGGTGATCTTGTATAGCACAACCGGTGGAGCTTTTCCCTTTCATAACTTCTTTTAAAAATATATGATGTACTGTAGCATGCCACTAGCATGCATCTTGCTAGTGGACATAGTTTTATTTAATAAAATTATGCTGTTAAACAAAAGTTATGAATAATATTTTTAGAATCGGATCAAATAGTGAACCGGATGTTTTACTGGTTTACTGGTTGCACCGGTTCAACGGGTCGGTCCGGATATAAGAACTGGATAAAGTTATAATTACTTTATAAACATATATGTAAAAAATGCTAAAAACAATAAAAAATATATATATGAAAACCAGTTCGACCGGTCCAACCCCCAGTTCATCCGGTTCGACCGTTCCGGTTCCTGGTTCGACCGGTCCGACCACCGGTTCAATGCCAAAACGGTTTTGAGCACCAAACCGGACTGGATTGAAGTCCAGTGACCGGAATGGCCGGTCCGATTTGGTTTTCAAAACAATGGTTATGACTTCCACTCGCGTAATGAACAAATGATATAAAATGTAAAGTAGATATAGTGTGTGTGTGAGTTTATCGTTTAAAATATTCAACTTGCGTAATAGACAAATGATGTAAATTTAAGAGTAGATATAACTTGTGTGATTTTATGGTTTAAAGAAAAAAGTTGATTTGATCCTTACAATACATATTTAAAATGGAAGAATCTTATTAAAAGTAAATCACTACTGGCAAAGAGCAAGAGCCAAAAGGGAACAAACACATAACCAATAAAAGCTACCTACGGAAGATTTGACCTTTCGAGTAAAACGCTATTGCAAAGAGCAAAGCCATATAAAATGGTTGCCTGTAGAATATTAAAACCTAAGTTTCTTTTTATGTTTACTTAGGAAAGATTTGACCTTTCGAGTTATTACTTGCCAAAGGACTTACAATCTAATGGTATCAAGTTGTGTTATAAATGTGTTTGTTGTAAGTGTTTGAAAGTCCAAGTTTCATTATAAATAAAATTGTAAATTTACCGTATGTATTGAGGATGTGTGAATAAGGATTTGATATAAAACTTAAATTAATTGAAAGTTTGCTTTGTAAGGTAAGTTTTGTAGGTTGTATGGTTCTATTTTTTTATGTAATAAACTACCCTTGAAGATTATTGTTCATAAAACTACATTATTCATATATAGCATGATTAAGTTCTGCCACAACAATTTATTGAACTTAGCAATTTCAAAGCTTTTTTTTTTTTAAATCAAGCGTAATTGTTTTTACTTAAGTAGTTCAAAAACTAAAAATCAACTTAGTAGTAACAAACTCTCTATTGTCAAAAACATATATCACACTGAAATCATAAACAACATAAATGAAAACAACTTATAGATTCAGTGATGGATCTATGATTAATGCTTAAACTAAATCTTCACCAATGTTGAGAGATTACAATGAGTTGCAATACAAGATCCATTACAAAAACTCTTAAAAGAAGACTCTAAATCAAACCAATAAAAGATTGTTCTATCTAAACAAATGAAGAAGACGAAGATAAACTGATCAGTGCAGATGAAGAACCAACAATCGGTGCTTTTGACTATGACTTTAGACTAGATTTTCAGTAAACAATCAAAAACAGAGATGATATTGTTAATCCTTAACACGAGTTAAACCAGATATATAAAATCATTTTTATTTTTTAAATTTAAATTAATCATTAACACTCATTTTATTAATATTATATTATTACAACGTGTTTTACTTTATTTACATTTTAATAAAAAAAATTATTTAAAACTGAGCCGCTGCATCTCGTGGCATACTTCCTAGTTGAGAGCAAAGAAACGAAGGTAAAACAAATAAAGAAAGTGACTTAAAAAATAGACATTTGGTCAACTTTTCTTAACTTGCTAACTTTCTAGTGGGCTGTTTCTTTTGACTTTTAATTGAGCTCTTATTTTATAGTTATTATAAATAATGGTTCTGGGTCTGGGTCTGCTCACCCACAATGTCACACATAAACCTAAATGAATTATATGACAGAATCTGATACATTACGTTAAAACAATAACACGTCTTTAATATCAAACATGACCTGGTAGAGGATGTTTATTTCAAAATCAATATGTTAAGAAAATAAATAACCAAGTTAACATTTATATTATCTACCATATAACTAGAATGCATGTGGATTTTATGATGTTTGATAGCAATTTCTATGAACGAAGATGAAGTGTTTATTTTACAAACCTTAAAAAAACCAGTAGTGGAAAGATTCAAAATAAGTTAGGCACTTTCAAGGCTTCACTACAATATGAACCAAACTAAAATCATTTTTAAAACTATTTTAAATCTACCCTTAGAAATCCGAGCATTAGGAAATAGTGACCCCGTAGGAAAAAAACTCAGGCTCGCAAAAGCCATTCTGCCTGTAGGATTTGTTGTTGATTCAACAGGTGTGACCCTTGAGGTATGATACATTGAATGTTGATCTTGCGCGCATTACAAATCATACTTGATTCCTCAAACACATTAATATCTAGGTTCACAACCATTGGCTGTAGTGTGTTTCTCTTTGTGGTTAATGACTAATGTCATGTTTATTACCTTAAGATGCAATCTTGTAAAGGAGATCTATAACTTGGGTTAATCTATTGAAATTGTATTTATTTTGTTCTTGGTACTTTGGTGGGACTTGGTTATGTATCCTATTTATATGTGAGACTTGGTTACTTTCTTGTTAGTATACGTAGTTTCACCTTCAAATCGGAATTGAAAACGTAAGTATGATCTAGGTTTAGCTTCTAGCTATAATCCATGTTTTTTTCTGGATGGTACTTGAATAAAAAGTGCAGCCTTTAAATTGATTTATTTACATAAAAGGAATAATATTCTAGATCAACTGATCAATATATGTATAATATTCTAGGGACTACTAAAAAAGCTTTCAAACTTTTACGTACATGTTCATGCATGTGAAACTCTAGACCATTCCTTCCAAACTTGCTTTCAAACCTTCATGAATTCTAGTACCTTTTATCAACATGTTAACTGTATCATGATATTTAACAACAAATTGTTGGGTTTTGACCGCGTGTTGTGACGATTTGCTTTGAGCAAAAGTTACGTCGAAACATATGTATTAGTAAGCCACGTCATAACAATATATTTAAATTAAACATGATGCTGTTGTGAAATGAATTATTTTACCTGTTTACTTGCGTTGCATGTTGTGGGTGTTCGGTTTGAATAAAGTTTATATCAAAATATAAATACAAATAAACACGTCGTAACGGTATATTCTAAATATTAAAATAATTACTTATTTAAAAAAAATTAAGTTAAAAATATATTATATTTTACTGGTGGCTGTTTGAATAAAATTTAAATCGCAACATAGATAAAAATAAACAGTCTATATTTAAAATATTGTAAAACATTATATTTTAAGAAGTTGTAAATTATACCATACTTATTGTTCATTATGAGTTGATGAGTGTGTATATGTATATACAAGCAGTTAAATAAAGCAAAGTATGTATATTTATTTTTATCGAATGTTAATAGAAGCAAGAACGTACTTTTCTCTAATCTTGTTAATTTATATTTAAAACAGACTTAAGGGGTGTGGACCTGTATGGTTATATATAGTTTTGACATAATTAGGTTTCCTTTTTACTATTTCATTGTATTGGTATATAATTTTAACAGCTTACTTTTATGGTATATAATTTTTACTGGGTTACTTTTCTTTCATTGTATGGTTATATATAGTTTTGACAAAATTAGGTTTCCATTTTATATATAATTTTAAGGAGCTTACTTCTTCCACCACAACACACTAAATTGCCATTCTTGTTGCCACTATCATAGCAACCCGAGCACCATCACCAATTCATCATCATGGTAAATCCTTAGCATCACCAATTCACCTTTTATGATAAAAATTTATCAGTCGTGCCATGAAGTAAGTATCCTGCTAGGTTATATACAATATTCAGACGTATTTAACCCGATAATAAGTTGGGTTTCCTCAAAACACTATGATATCCTTTGGAATATGAGAATTTATGTGGTGACAAGAATGTCATTTACAAAAATCAACCATGCTTTACAAGATTCTCTAACCAAACTTGCGTTGGAACTTTTTAGATTCGATGTTACAAAAAGAGTGGTAATGGTTTGCTTATTATGGTTTAGAGAATATGTTCTTAAATAACATGATATTCTATTTGAGAGTTCTTTGATGCTTGCACTCCTCTTAAGAACTGTTCCCTCACCTTTTAAAACATATATGCATGTCACCACCAGATTATAATCTTCCATCACTGTGAGACTTAACAATTTATTAACATGCATACCACCATCGGATAAACTTCATCATGCGAGACTTATCAATTTATCATCCATTAGTTTGATATTATATTGTGATTAAAAAGGCATACAAAGTTTGACACAATAAAATCATGGAAAACCAAAACCCCAAATTGAAGCGAAGAGGTCAACGCTAAGGATTCTCGAGATTCACAAACCAAAACCTTTCTTTAAACTTGAAAACCAGAATCTACAAAATCAGTAAAGTAGAATGCTTAAGGCTTTCTGTATCAAGCTGTTGTATCATTTGCAAAGCTAAAGGTATATCACTATTCATTCAGGTTGTCTTTTAATAAGTATATATATAAGTATATAATATAATATAATACGTAACATGTTATGTCCTATTCATTATCCTACAAGAAAATTTACCAATAATAATTATCACCACTCCGCCCCACTCAATCATAGGTGTACAAATCGTCTTTTAGGCTCAAACGAGTTTGGTTTAAAACAAAATTAAAGTTGGTCCACAAAAGTTAAAACTAGTTATTTTTGTCAAACTAGTTTGAGTTTGTAATCGGTTCTTGAGAGAGGTTTAAACGGTTTGAAAACCGGGTTTATCTGGGTTCAAACTAGTTTAAGCCTTTCGCTTTTCACTACAAGGAACATCTAAATCGCTAAAGGTGCAAGAATGCCCCTGGTGGTGATTTTCTATTAAAAGTTGCACGTGTCATTGGTGGTACGTGTAGAACTAAAAAGTAATCTAACTCTTTTCACTTAAGGACTAAAAGTGTAACTTTCTTATATTTAACATACCATAAGGACTATCATCATAATTTTTTTTCTAAAAAACTAAGAAGTAATAAAAGATGGCACTATAATCGGCATATGACTAGCTAGTTGATACTAAATTAGTATCGATATATATTTTATTATGATATGATGATTATATTTTAACTATTTCTATTTCACTTGTTATATATAAGAAGCTCAGCCGACCCTGTTAAAGTTAAACCCCCAACCAACTAGATGGATCACATAATTCCCAACTTAACAATTCTTGAACGTTCTCAAATATCGCCACCACCAGCCACCTTCAGCCACCGTACGCTGCCGCTAACATTTTTTGATCTTTCATGGCTACTCTTTCCACCGGTACATCATCTTTTCTTCTACCACTTCCCACACCCAAAATCCCATTTCATTGAAACCATTATTCCCAATTTAAAACACTCGTTATCCATCACACTTCAACACTATTTCCCCTTCGCTGGTAATCTGATCGTATTTCCTAACGTTAATGACTCCACCGTTGCTAGAAAACCCGAGATTCGATACGTGGAAGGTGATTCTGTCGCGGTTACATTTGCAGAAGAATGTTGTCTTGATTTTTATGATCTCGCAGGAAATCATCCTCGGAAATGTGAAAATTTCCATCCACTTGTTCCTCCGTTAGGTAATGCCGTTAGAGAATCCGATTACGTCAGCCTCCCACTTTTCTCCGTACAGGTGACGCTGTTTCCGAACTCCGGGATCGTTATCGGGACGACGAATCATCATAGCCTCGGTGACGCGAGCACACGCTTTGCTTTCGTGAAGGCGTGGGCTCTCGCTTCGATAACCGGTACCAACGAGTTGATCTTAACAAATGGCCGATCTCCACCTATTTACGATAGGTTGATTGATATCCCAAATTTAGTTGAAAACAAGTTGAAACAAACAAAGCTAGAATCTTTTTATCAGCCTCCAAGCCTAAAAGGTTTAGGCTCGGCTGATAGGGTTCGGGCCACATTTATACTGACCCGAACCCATATCAGTCATCTAAAGAAACAAGTCCTAACCCAAGTACCAACTCTTGAATATGTATCATCTTTTACCGTAACATGTGGTTACATATGGAGTTGTATAGCGAAATCGCTAGTAAAAGTGGGCGAAAAAAAGGGTGAAGATGAGTTTGAACAGTTCATACTGTCAGTTGATTGTCGATCCCGTATGGATCCACCGGTTCCTCAAACCTACTTTGGTAATTGTGTTGCACCATGTATTGTAACGATAAACAACGTTACCTTATCAGGTCAAAATGGTTTTGTTATCGCGGCTAAATTGATCGGAGAGGGCATAAGCAAAATGGTGAATAATAAAGAGGGAATATTGAAAGATGCGGAGAGGTGGCTCGATTGTTTCAAGGTTCCTGCAAGGAAGATCGGGGTCTCGGGTACCCCGAAACTCGACTTCTATGGCGTTGATTTCGGGTGGGGGAAGCCGATCAAATACGAAACGATTTCGATCGATTATAATGGGTCGATATCTATGAGTGCATGCAAAGAATCAACACAAGATCTTGAAATTGGAGTGTGTTTTCCGAGTATGCAAATGAAGGCGTTTGCTGATATCTTTAACCATGAGTTAGAAACTGCGATTGCTTCGTAGTTGATTATAACCTTTTGGGCGTATTACGCTACTAATTGTTAAGCTTCTGATAATAATTTTCGACAAAAACATTTTTGATCACCTCTTTTTTATGTTATAATATGACATCGTGTGACAATATCGCCGTCATCAAATTTGAGTGTGTGATGTAATGTGATTTGATAAAATTTGTTTGTTCTGTTTATGGTGTTTTTTTATAGTTAGGTGGATCCTTTCATTTAATTTTTTTAATATTATGATTATAAATTTTTAAGAAACTTTAAAAGAAATTTTAAAGGACAAAAATAATTTAAGAAGTATATATGTTACATTTGAGTAAACACTAAAGACATATATATGTGTGCAATTTATCATACTTAAGGATAAAATTCGTACTTTGATCATACAAATGAGGTACCGGTATAATTCGATCTTTCTTAAACATAAAAAATCATAAAATAAAATGTCATTGACTAATAAATCGGTGAAAAATATGGTTAAGCTAAACGCGCGTATCTTACTTGTCACTTGTCATATTGGCCACTCTAATAACATCATATTAAAACTTTTAACTGTAGAAAAACTCATTATTTTTTCAAATGATTTATTTATAAAAGGTTTAAAAACATGCATCATGCATGTTCAATAAAAAAAGCTAAAAATTATATTATAAAAAAAGCCTAGCCAACCACCATTCTCCTTCACTGTTTCCTACTTCCCACCTTGTGATAACCCCCACTTGTGTCCATAAATACATCTCACCACCACCACCACTAGTACTACACCATCCATGGATCACATAACTCCAAACTTAACAATTCTTGAACGTTGTAGAATATCGCCACCACCGACCACCGTCGGCAACCGTACTCTGCCACTCACTTTCTTCGACATCACATGGCTACTTTTTCCACCGGTTCATTTTCTTTTCTTCTACCACTTCCCCCACTCAAAATCCCATTTCATCGAAATCCTTGTTCCCAGTTTAAAACACTCATTATCCGTCACACTACAACATTATTTCCCCTTTGCTGGTAATCTGATCGTATTCCTAACGTCACCGTCGCTAGAAAACCCGAAATTCGATACGTGGAAGGTGATTCTGTCGCGCTTACATTTGCAGAAGAAAGTTGTCTTGATTTTAATGATCTCGCAGGAAATCATCCTCGGAAATGTGAAAACTTTTATCCTCTTGTTCCTCCGTTAGGTAATGCCGTTAAAGAATCCGATTACGTCACCCTCCCACTTTTCTCCGTACAGGTGACGTATTTTCCCAACTCCGGTATCTCTATTGGAATGACGAATCATCATAGCCTCCGTGACGCTAGCGTTCTTTTCGATTTCTTGAAGGGGTGGGCTTTGGTATCTGAATCAGGTGGAGACCAGTTATTTTTAACAAAAGGGTCTCCACCCGTTTATGACAGATTGATAGACATCCCAAACTTGACGAAAACAAGTTGAAGCAAACAAAGCTCGAAGCTTTTTATCACCCTCCGGGCCTTGTAGGCCCGGTTGATGGGGTTCGGGCCACATTCGTGTTAACCCAAACCCATATCAATCAACTTAAAAAAAGGGTATTAACCCAACTACCAACACTAGAGTACGCATCCTCTTTTAGTGTAACATGTGCCTATATATGGAGTTGTATTGCAAAATCACTAGCCAGATTAGGAGAAAAAAAAGGTGAAGACGAGTTAGAACAACTCGTGCTAACAATCGATTGTCGGTCACGTTTGGATCCACCAGTTCCCGCAACCTACTTTGGTAATTGCGGTGCACCGTGTGTTGTAACAATAAAAAACATTGTGTTATCAGGTGAAAATGGGTTTGTTGCTGCTGCTAAATTGATTGGAGAGGCTTTAAGCAATATGTTGAACAATAAAGAGGGGATCTTGAAAAATGCTGATAGATGGCATGAGGATTTCATGATTCCGGCAAGGAGGATCGGAGTCGCGGGTGCACCAAAACTCAACTTCTATGAGATTGATTTAGGGTGGGGGAAACCGATTAAATTTGAAATTGTTTCAATCGACTATAATGGGTCGCTTTCTATAAGTGCGAGTAAAGAATCAGCACAAGATCTTGAAGTTGGCCTGTGTTTACCGAGGATGCAAATGCAAGTGTTTGGTGATATCTTTAAGAGTAAAATGACATTTTCATCCCTCACGGTTTGTTAAATTTGTCATTTCAATCCAATTTTTTTTTCTATTTCACTCACTGTAGTTTATCAAATGTTATCATTTTCATCCACTTCACTAACTCCGTTAATATATCCGTTAAATATGAGGATATTTTAGTATTTTTCGACACCATAATTATCCAATTAAAATAAATTAATCAATTAATATTCAATTAAAAATAAGAGAAAAATATGAAGCGTCCGGTCTCACTAGTCGCTTCATATATATTTTTTAGCTTTAATTAAATATTAATTGATTACTTTATTTTAATTGGATAATTAGAATGTTGAAAAAGACTAAAATACTCTCATATTTAACAGAGATATTAACTGAGTTAGTGAATTAGTGAAAATGACAACATTTGGTAAACTACAGTGACTGAAATGACAAAAACAAAGTTTTGGATTAAAATAAAAAATTCAACAAAACGTCAGGAACAAAAATGACAATTTACCCTATCTTTAATGATGGATTAGGTGTAAACTTGTCGTAAAGTATCATTTTTTTACGTGTAACATGTATTGTTGTTTGCTATTATCGTTTTTCTTTTTGTTGGAATGAAGTTGGTCTGATTCAGGGGGATAATCAAGTGGATATCAATCAATTTCGTATAACTACAACTGATAAAACTCTCAGCCCTTAAATCGATAGGTTAAGAAACATATTCAACCCATAAATGTATCTTATTTCGTTATCAATTTTCCTTATTTAGTCTAGAACATCATAAAGAAGTTTTGGCTAGCGATTGTTTTAGAATTACGTACAGAATAATAATTTAGTGTGGATTTGAAGATGGAAAACGGATGTACTTACAATACAAGGAAAAGATTATTTAACCCTCTTAATGGCAAGGTTCTTGTCGGTAAATCCAATGGGGATTAAAGACACTAGGAGATGGGGTGACGTCGTTGAATAGAACTTTTCTATAAGGTATGTAAAAGTCTTATTACAAAATAAGAAAATAGTTGGCGATGAATACAAACTCCCTTTGAATGCAAGGGTTCCAAAAAAGTAAATATTCTTAATTGACAAGCGGTGCTTAACCGATTACCCACTTGCGACTCGCTCATTAGAAGAAATATTCCGTTGCAGTCTACTCTATTGTAGGCTCTATGGACGAGCAGAAGAAATGATAAAACATCTTTTCACGGCATACAGTATTTTCAAAAATAAGCTCATGGTGCAATATTATACAACCACTATACGCATTCTTTTTAGGGATCACATGTGCGCCCCTTATTTACTATAAGAAGATGGAGACTTCAAAAAGACGGTTCATGTTATTATCATGGCAACTACTTGGAGCATATGGAAGCATAGAAATGAAGTCATCTTCCTCCTTCGACCATGTTGGGATTATTTGTGAAACAAAGACAGCAACTTCATTATGGTTAAAAGACAAGAAGCAAAATTCCTTGGTATTGTGCAATTTTCCATTCAAACCAGGTTGAATGGCCAAAATTATTTTTATTTCTTCTTAATTTATGTTGCAACTGTTTTTTCTACCGAATCATTTTTAGTAACTCGGTTTACGACTGACTCGATCCAAGCTTTCTTATTAATTCAATGAACAATATCAATATTATGCCTTTAAGAAGACTTGAACATGTATGCTCTTTAGCATGAGATTATAAGTCCTGGCACCATCTAAGCACCTTGAAGTAAATGTCATTTCATGCATATGATACGTAACTAGTGCGATGTATGGAAAAGTTGAGTGTCGTAGTATTTCTATTGAACGGCCATGTTGTATAAGCCCAACTTAAACATCTAATTGCTTCTACTTAAATTATTCGGAGAGTGCCTTTGATAGATATTCAATATATTGAAAAGATAGACAATCAGACCTATTTTTATTTCTTGATTCAATAAAAGCCTAATTCTTAAGATGAATAGGATATATATATCCCAAATAATGAAAGATATGCAAAAAGCATGATTGATTACTGCTATTCATGATGATAGATGAAATGTAACGAAGTAAGGATCAAAGGCTGCAGGTGGTTACAAAAACTCATTACATTTATATTGGAGTAAGAATCAAACATAATAGCTAGGAGTAAAACAATCGGTAAAATGTAAAAAAAAAATGTCAAATTCTTACCCATTACGGTAGAAAAAGTCATGTCAAAAACCTATCACCAAAAACTTGCTATTTGTTTTATTTTATTATTATTAATTTTTCATTATATTTTTTTTCATTTTTCAATGGTTACTTTTTCGTGATTGTTACTCCTATATTACCAGGATCAAAGTCAAGCTACTCGGGTTTTGCTAGCAACAATTCGTGCAATTCGTTAGACCACGCACCAAAACACGCTTATCCTCTCATAATCCACCAAGCTGAGAATTATCGTTGTGTAACCAGTTACACGTATTTAAGTATTTTCATCATCTTAATAGCACATATATATGCTATAATACGTCGTTTTAACATCTGTGGCTCTCCGAAAACTACTTTCCGATCTGTACGTATTTAGGCAAATCACATCTTAAACAACTTCAAATTTACAAGAACGACTTTCATTACATATATATATTAAGTATTTTTTTTACTTGCTTTATGCTTGAGCCGGCCCTGACAAGAGATGTAATAAGAAGGTATGATGCTACCACGACTTATTTACGTATAAATACTATATGTTTGTCATATTGTGGTCTCGATTTGACTTGAGCGTCTGGTGTTTTAAGCTCCTTAACCATTTAACGAGTTTGCTATGATCATAGTTCATACTATGGATCAGAAAAGTATGTGCCAATGAAACAAGAAGCTGAATAATCCCAAAGATAAAAAAAAAAGTATATATACACACCAATATCTTCTGTGCGTTTATACAATAACAATCACCACATTGTTTATCCCTTTATAATCGATCACTAACTGATACATAACTCCGAAATTCAATAACAACGGGGAACAACTGATGATGATGAGAGCCGCACCGACCAAAAGCTTCCATCAACGGGTTAATTGTCGATTTCACACCGGAAAACAGATATGTTTATCTAATTAGGACCCCAACAGCTTAAATACATGACTTTTCTTAAAGATTCCTCCGCCTGATTAGCCTTTTCTTCAATGTTTATGCTTGAAGCCACAGTCGCCGGAGAAGACAGCTTCATGGTCTGAGAGACTGACCGGAGATTGGATCTCACGTGGTGGTGAACGCCCCTCATGGTGTAGTTCCACCGTGCGAACCCTTGATCTTTTAGTGCCTCCACCAAACCAACTGTTCCGCCCACCATCCATGCTCTCCTACTGGAACTCATATTATTATTATATTTATTATTAGCTTCGATTGGAAATGAAGATGGGTGAGATTGGTTGAACTGAATGTTTGAAAGTATGTTGTGAGTGTTGACGATGGAAGAAAGTGGAGATTGGGGGGTATAAATAGATAGCGAATTAAGCACACGGGTACCTGAAACAGCCTCCAGTTTTAGTGGATAAAAGTTGAAGAAAACAGGAGGCTAAAGCCAATGGTTTTCTAGGAAGCAATTAGTGCAGGCACGGTGAAGCTTCCTAGATGGCGACCATTGTTTTTTTTTTTTTTTTAAACGGCTAGTTAATTGTTAGTTGTTAGTATCACCAAGTTAGTAATATTTACTCATGTCAAGGTTTGAACCTTGGACCTCCAAGAAAGGCAAAGCCTCCCACCTCCCCTTTAACTACTAGACTAAGAGATCATTGGTTGGTTGATGACGACCATTGTGATAAGGGTACTCATGTGCGAACATATTATTATTATTCACCCATGTCAAGGTTTGAACCTTGATGGCGACCGGTTTGGATCACCAAAAACTCAAACCTATCAAACCGATTCGGACCGTTTTGAAACTGGTTTTTTACCCAAACCGGTTTTTCGTACCAGTTTAACCGGTTTTTAACTTTTAAACTGGTTTATAAACCGGTTTTGAGTGTGGGGCTAGCAAACCGGTATAGAAACCTGCGGTTCGGGTCGGGTTCGGGACCGGTTTGGTCCAAACCGATTTTCTTTGAAACCGGTTCGGGTTTTTTAGGTGAACCGGTTCCGAACCGGTTCTTTTGTACATGACTAGTACTTAGTTATGATCATGATCATTGATGTTTTTACAGCTGAATTTGACCAGTTAAAGTTATTTATGGTCAATTAGGATCGTTGATGTTCAATTAGAGTCAATGACCAATTAGAGTTATTAATCATCGTTGTAGGTCCTTAATAGTTAACCATGGTTATTGACGGTCAAGTAGGATCAATTTATGGTCACTCATTATTAGTTAGGGTCAATGATGATTGGTTATAGTAATTTGTGGTTAGTTAGGGTCGTTGATCGGTAACTGGAGTCAAAAAAGATCAATGAGAGTCGTTGATCATCCTTTTAAGTTGTTAATAATTAGTTAGAGTTAATGGTGATCAATAAGAGTCGTTGATCATCTTTTTGAGTTGTTAATAATTAACTAGAGTCAATGTTGATCAGTAAGAGTCGTCGAACATCTTTTTGACTTGTTATATTTATATAGAATTATCATTCATTTTCAATGTTAATAGTCAATTTGGGTCAATGGTAATCAACTAGAGTCATAATTGTCAATTGTCATTTGTGTGATAATTAATTAGAGTTAACGATATAATTAATAGTCATTCATTGTCAAACAAGATAGTCAAATAAGATTAGTTATGGTTAATCCAAGCCATTTATGATCAAGGATGACCGATTATGATCACTGATGTTTAATTAAAGTTATCATAGTCACCTAAGGTTGCTGGTGACCATTTATAACCACTAAGATGTATTATGTCTCTTAAGATTGAATATCACTGATCAATAGATGTATAACTCATTATGACTCGAAACAAATTATTCTTATTAACGACAAACAAACTTCTTTAGTCGATAATGTTGATGACACAACAACAACAACAACAACAAAATATTGACCAATATTAATTGTAACTAATAATTTGACCGGTATTAATCGTAATTTTATTTTATTACTATTAACAATTTTAGTTTTATTGTTCGTTAACACTCTTGAATTTTGTATTATGTATCATATGGTGTGAATTATTACCTGACATATAGCATAGTTAAAATAAAAAATATAAATATATTACTCAATTTTTTTATACTTTCTCGGAATCATTTTGTCACTGATTGAGTATTAAAACTCAACTTTCCTAATAATAATAATAATAATAAGAGTAATAATAACAACAACAATAATAATAATAATAATAATAATTTCATTATAATATTCTTTTTATCATATCTATTTTGTTTTATCAAAATGAAATAATTTATTCGTTTTTTAATATTAGCATTCCCTCCTAAATCTATCCAAATTCCCTCCTAATTTTTTCATTCGTTACTTTGATTCCCTCCTAATATTAGTATTCCCTCCCTTTGTATTTCCTAAAAACCCTCAAAACATCATAATCTTTTCCCCAAAATCTCTCTCCCTTAAAACCCTCACCCACGTTTCACCCAAAGACAATCAGCGTTTGTTCATATCATATACTTCAAAAAGTCCGTCACAGTTCTATTTGTTATGAAACTGGATTATTTTTCCTTCGTTAAATTTTGATTGTTTTCCCAAACATTTGTTGTCTCAAACAATACGTAGGATCGTTACGATGCTCTAAGCATATCAGCAGACGCTTTAAACTAGGACACCAGGATGGTGTATCTTCTACTCACTCGAAAGGTATATAATTGTAATATGTAGTTTATTTCAGTTATGTTTAATGTTGTTAGGGTGAAGGATTTGAACTACGATTCATGTTAGGGTGATATGAACATCTATGTGAAAATTACATGAAGAAAAAGGAAAAAAGTGAGGGGTCGAACCCCATAATTATTTGTGATTAAAGTCCATATGTTCATTTAACAGTGTACTAATTAGTTGTTGGTTTCAATTGTATGCATGATGTATTATACTTCAATCTGATATTAACAAGTGGAAGAGAGAGTTAATGAAGCCAAATGAATGTGAATTGAAGGAAAAAAATGTATGCATATAAGATGTTTGATGAAATGCCTTGAATAATAAGACTAAATTAACTTGAAACATTTAAAAGTTTTGATGATGATATGGTTTTGTTACCTAATTTGGGTGGAAACTATTGAAGAATGTTGTGAATTTTAGTAGTATACAAGTACACGGTTAATCAAACATTCAAGTGCTAAGCAGAGTTTTGTATTAGAGGATGGAACATCGATATGACTTCATGCCAAAGTGATATGCTTATTAATTGATGTATCCTATTATGATATGGTTGACTTTTAGGAAATCAAGTGATTAAAAGCGAAGGATCAACAAGTGGAAACATCATCACACTAAGGTAAGTGAACTTAACTTAAGTTAGTTAGTTTACAATCAAAGTTTCCTTTTGTGTTAATTAGTTGCTTTTTCTAAATGTATGTGATTCAATTATGTTAAGGTCTTAATCGATCCATCATCCATATAGGCGTATTGGATGTTTAAAAGTCTTCTTGTCACATTTTAATTGTTACAAACTGGTTATAAAGTTTTATGTTCAATATGACTCATTTGACACAATCTCATGAACAACACATTTAGGATGTTTGTGATCTTTAAAATTCAACTAAGATGTGAATAACTCTTCACGATCAGGTATCACTATAAACCTTTTGACCTGTTAAATGTAAATTATGGTAACATTATCTAGTAAAATTTACGTGTGACCCTAAATAGGTAGTTATTTTTTGTACGTATTAATGATCAAGGGAAGATCTAGTTATGATTTGTTCTTGTGTATGATTATGATAAGGCCCTAATATAAGATAGCTTTTGGCCTCCGAACGGGTTAAGCCGTGCATAAGAATAACAAGCATATATCTTGAAAGCATAAAATTGCACTTACGTTCACTTCTGATTTGAATTCTTTATATGGTGCTTTTTTGTTTAAAAGTTCGCTGTAGGTTATGTTCTTGGTTTACATTAATATATGAAGTTCATATGATGAGATGCAAAACCTTATTTATGTTTACCAAATTATTAAATGGGTTGAGTTAAGCTTATAATGCTACCAGTTAGTACCCCGTGATTTACACGAGTTGAATAAATAAATAAGATATTAAATAGTTATTAATAAAAATTAATGAATTATAAAACAATCTTTTGATTTAAGATATGATTGGTATTACATACGAGTAATAAAAAAACGATATCATTTTTTAAACTTTTGTTATTTTTTTTTGTTTTTCTCAAAAAAGTTGTTTTAAACAAATTGTTTCAAAACAAACCGTTTTTAAAAAAGTATAATTTTTAATAAATTTTATTATGACTTAGAAACTTAATTGTGACAAGTGGCCTACAAAAACCTATAAATTTTAGGAGCTCTAAAATTATGACAAGTGGTCAACAAAAACCTTCTTTTATTAATATTGATAGATATACGAGCTCTTGATTGTTGGTATGAAACTACAAGTACATTTGTATGGTTTTAACTTAATGATTATTTAATGTTTTTAATAGATTGCATATTTACCTCCTATTAGTATGTATGCATGTTTGTATCTTTTATTTTTACTAATTATTATATATGCATTTACTGTTATTTTAGATTCTAGCTTTGAAAAATCAAATTCAAGATTTTGAGACTCAACTTCAAGCTTACTGTGAAGTTGGTGGGAAAGCATAGAATAATGCATCGAAGTTTAACGTCAAGCCGACTCGAAAAGCACGGAGGACAGGCAAAGTAATATTGTTTTAGACGTCATAGTATGATGGTAATTGTTATATATTATTTTAAACTCCAACACTAGATATGTAGTTTACAATTTAAACTTTGGTTGTAATGTATATGATAGTAATTGTTATATATTATTTTAAACTCCAACACTAGATATGTAGTTTACAATTTAAACTTTGGTTGTAATGTATAATTTGTTTAATTAGGTAATCGTATCTATGGTTTCAACTTGATTTGTTATTGTTGTTTTTTAAATAGATATTTAGATTATTTTAGTTGAAAAATAGGTTTTTAGATTATTTACATTATTCAAATTTAAAATTGAAATAATAATAAAGTGTGTTGTAGATGTGTCACAAATTATCAAAACATGGTGCGTCGCAAATATGTAGCAAATTTAAAATCTGATAAAACCATTGAACGTCAAAAATTCGTCGCAAATGTAAATCTTATAAAAATATTGAGGGTCACATTTAGCAAACTAAAAATTAATTAAATAATAAGTACTTTAATAATAGTAATAAATTTTAAAAATTTGTTTTTAATAAAGTTAATATAATTACTGTTTGTGTCGCAAATGTGTAGGAAATATGCGACGCCGGTTTATGTCGCAAATTAGTCACAAATTGTGCAGCAAATGTGTCGCAAAATAATTTGCGACGAGGGTTTTTGCTACTCAAAATATGCTTCGCAAATGCGTCGTAAAAGCCTGTTTGCTACGCATTTGCGACACATAGGTGCGTAGCAAATTACCAAGTTTTCTAGTAGTGGCAGGTGGTTACAAAAACTCATTACATTTATATTGGAGTAAGAATCAAACATAATAGCTAGGGGTAAAACAATCGGTAAAATGTAAAAAAACAAATGTCAAATTCTTACCCATTACGGTAGAAAAAGTCATGTCAAAAACCTATCACCAAAAACTTGCTATTTGTTTTATTTTATTATTATTAATTTTTCATTTATTTTTTTTCATTTTTCAATGGTTACTTTTTCGTGATTGTTACTCCTATATTACCAGGATCAAAGTCAAGCTACTCGGGTTTTGCTAGCAACAATTTGTGCAATTCGTTAGACCACGCACCAAAACACGCTTATCCTCTCATAATCCACCAAGCTGAGAATTATCGTTGTGTAACCAGTTACACGTATTTAAGTATTTTCATCATCTTAATAGCACATATATATGCTATAATACGTCGTTTTAACATCTGTGGCTCTCCGAAAACTACTTTCCGATCTGTACGTATTTAGGCAAATCACATCTTAAACAACTTCAAATTTACAAGAACGACTTTCATTACATATATATATACGTAGGCAAATCACATGTTTGCTAGATGTTCTTTTAGCTATCTTTTTAGTCAGATCACACATTCACACCTTCCAATTTTATTTTGACTTTGTAGAAAGCCATAATTGAAATACCAAGTACTTTGGTCTAAACTTTAGTTTAAATCACTTTGGATCAAAGTCAACCTTATATATGGTTCATGCATCTATACATAGAATAAACTCCCCAAACAAGTGGTTCAAATCCTGTGATACATATGCGAGATTGGTTGTAATTTTTTAGTTAATATGAACTACTGTTGATAAAAACATAAACTCAAACTCCATTGCTAACATATTAACATACATATGTACAAATTAAGCTAAAAAAGAAACGAATATCCGGCCTAATTAGTGCATGTGTACACATCATGAAAACCTTAGAAATGAAGCTATGATCATCAGTTAAGACCCCAGCAGCTGAGATACATAACCGTACGAAGCGATTCATCGGACCAACTGAGTTTTTTCGAACCATCTGCAGCCTTATTCAGAACATCTGTGCATGATGTATAAGCATTACCACCACCTACACTTGGCTTCTGCAATATTTTACAATAATTAGCATTTTCAGCTATCATTGAAACATCAGATTCACACTTGTTTAACTCATCATTTCTTCTTGTCATCGATTGCTTGAGAAAAAGAGAGAGAGAGTTTGAAGAAAACTTAATTAAGTAGGTTAATTGTTTTATTGACCAAGAAGATCGGAGGTTTATAGGGAAATATATAGGACGTGCATATCAGGATGAGGATCAAAATCAGGACTAAGACTATTTATTATTATGAAAAATTAAAAAATATTCTTTTTTCTTTCTTTATTTTTAAGGTTTACACTAAGATATTGACGTCTGATAATCACAACCATTAATGGTCGAGATAAAGAGTTAAGGATGACTTTTTATATAATTATTTCAACAAGTTGATAATAAATAACTGATATATCTTCTTAACTTTAAACATATTATAACCCTGTAGTAGTAAGTATGTTTTCATAATCATTGGATCCGATGTAATTAGTTTTGCTTAATTGTAATTTTTCACGAGTAACACGAAATAAGAGAACTATTTTTTCAGTCAGACAAACTTTTAATTACGTTGAAGAGAAATAATGCAATGATCAACGTGAACGCATTTTTAATATACCAAATTGTTCAATTTACAGTTTCTTTAATGGTAAATGTACGATTCAAATTCGGAAGATATGCGTTATTTTAATTGGGCTCAACTATTTATTTCTTAGTCGGGACCGTAAGATGAAACTCATAACTGAAAACTCTTAACATATTTTGCTTAAAGACTTAAATCCTAAAACAACTCATATGTAAATGTTCAGTTTACAAATATCTTTTACTTAGATCAATAATCTGATTGGTACGTCATCATTAATTTTAATGGTCCAAATACATTAATGTTTGTGTTATATAACTTTAAACTATAAAATATAGAACATAATTAATTTGAATAATAGTTTTCTGTATTACTTATGATATATATGACTCACTAATTAATTAGATTCAGAATTTCAGGACAGTCACTGAATAGATCCATTTAATTTATAAGTAATTCATTCGTATTATTTATGTAACATCAATTAAGTATTAAAACAATGGTTCTTTTTGCGTAAATATGTAAATATTTGCTAGTTAATAAAAGCCAGGGAAAAAGACTAAAAAAGGAGGGTGGATATTAATTAGGAAGAGGATAAGATCAATGAGGTACAGATATAGCAGATGTGATCTCGGACAAAAGTACAAAATTAATGAAATCTTGGGATTGTTTACGACTTTTCTTTAGTCATAGTTGCATCTCAGGAATCTATTTTCGAGCACAAATATCTGCGATCTTATTAATATTAGAGTAAATTATCATTTGCATCCTTATGGTTTGGTGATTTTGACCATTTGCATCCCTACAGTTTAAAAATCCTCATATACACCCTAACGTTTCATTTTTATTCCTATTTGCATCCAAATTACTAACGACGTTAAATTATTCTGTTAAGTCTATTGTTAAAAGACTAAACTACCCTTTTAATTAAAAAAATAAAAAACGTGGGACCACCTTCTTTCCTCTATTTCTTCTACCCACAATGCAATTCGTTCTGTACCTGAAACACCTTCAAGAATCGAGCTTTATGGGACCAACAACGTACAATCGGAGCTGGGTCGACTGCAATCGGAGCTGGGTCGACTGCAATCGGAGCTGGGTCGACTGCAATCGGAGCTGGGTCGACTGCAATCGGGGCTGGGTCGACTGCAATCGGAGCAATCGGAGCTGGGTCGACTGCAATCGGAGCAATCGGAGCATGGGCTGGGTGGGAACAACCACAACGCACACGGCCTCCACCGCCGCCCCCACAACCAGGTGGAGGACCATTCGATGTGCAACGATTCTTCAATCCATCGTCTTCCCTACCCCCAATTTCATCAAACCCTAATTCCACCTTCCAAAACCCTAACATCCCATCCCCACCACCGTCCTCCGCCGCATCGTACCCCCACCCACCGTCACCGGCGATCTGTTCAGAGAGTGTCGCCGGTGGTACGGTATTCGTTGGGGAAGCTGTTCAGAGAGGAGAGGGAAACGGCGTCGTGTTCGTCGTCGCCGGAGGTTGATAACCTCGACGGAGTTGCGCAGGAGACGTATTGCGCCGGAGACGTATGGCACCTGATGGTGGTGGTACGAAGCAATTCAACCGGATCCGTTGGGCAAAATCCTACCCACCCAGATCAAAAACCCCCAAATCACCCACACCCCACATCCCAAATCGCACACAAAAGCCCCCAATTCACACCCACAAAAGAAGCGACTCAAAGAGCTGATCGAAGATCGAGATCCGGATCAAGAACACGAGAAATCGCCATTGCGATCGTTCTGGCAGTTCCGACGAAGTGCGAGTATGAATTGTGTGGATAACATCAAGGGCCCAAAAGGGTTGCTGAGATCGTTGTCGATCAAAAGCTTGTCACGAAGCAATTCAACCGGATCCGCGTTGAATCCGAAGCGGAATTCGGGTCAAAAGGTGGTTGAGAAATCGAAGGATCCGATGCTCTTACGAAGGTGTTCTAGCTTGAATCAACCTCCATTATCTTCATATTCATCATCTTCATCTCATGTGTATTATAGTTATCAGAATTCGAGTAATTCGAAGAGTTGCAGAGGGGGAGTAAGGGTAATTTGGTCATTTTATAAAAAGTTAACTGAATTATTTAACGTCGTTAGTAATTTGGATGCAAATGGGAACAAAAATGAAACGCTAGGGTGTATATGA
The DNA here is from genome assembly GCA_024085815.1 of Flaveria linearis. Lineage (NCBI taxonomy): Eukaryota > Viridiplantae > Streptophyta > Magnoliopsida > Asterales > Asteraceae > Flaveria > Flaveria linearis. The sequence continues at coordinate 72,417 of JABSNV010000855.1, forward strand.
GGATTTTTAAACTGTAGGGATGCAAATGGTTAAAATCACCAAACCACAAGGATGCAAATGGTAATTTACTCTTAATATTAACTAGAGCGATTACCCCGCGCGTTGCAGCGGGTATCTTGTGTGTATATTTTTTCTTCCGATCCTATTTGTTGCTAGAAGTAATTGGGCCAACTCGTCAACAATTCCATGCTATGTCAACAACATAAGTAACCGGTGGCACAGAGATACATTTAAAAAAAGATTCTTCACAATTAAGAATGGTACCTTTGTTAATGAGAAAGCTACAAATAACGTCCCATTAAAGAAACCAAAAAGTATACCAACTGTGATAGTCCCAGTAAGCCTTGTACACTCATTTGATCTCCTAAAAGTTGCATCCTTTCAAAATTAATTAACATAAAAATAACATTTATTAAAAAACAAAGAAGATTCAACCATCAAAACGTTATACAAACCTTTGATTTCACATTCACGTGGCGGGCGGTTAGTGGTTTAATCTTTAGGAATTGTCCTACATAACACTCATATAATTAGCTAAAAATGGTGGTAGTATTGGACAAAATTAAACATGGTAGAAGATGCTCATCTAATTTTAAACAAAGGTTAACGCGTCGTTTAAATCAGATAACAATTATATATTTAGTACCACTCTAAATTGACATAACAACACAATAAAGCTTCATTGCTAATAGCCCCGATCACCAAATCTGATCTACTTAGCATTCTATCTTACGGAATATCATGCCTACATTGACTAATGAAGCAAAACCAACTAATGTAATTGTCAAGATAACCACAGCATGAGAAAATGGCTATAAATTGCAGGGAAACAAAAAAAACGCAATATCACATACCTCATCAAACCTTATGAGGGTGAAAAACATGTGAAATCTATCTCTGTATCGTTGTATTCACCTCCCAAAAATGCTTCAAAGTGAAATTACGGCTAGACAACCTTCAGGCTATTCTGCTTCGCGTCCAAAATCCTAAACAACCAAGAAAAGAAATCATATAACCATGGATTGAAAAATTAAGTGATAATTATTAACAAAATTATCAAGAAATCATAAAATTCAAGGATTGAAAAGTTTATAATAATCACATAAAAAGTGCAAATGGCACCAACCCTACTCGTGATATCTTCCTCGCCGCAGCTGCCTGAGATCATACATGCAATGCTTAATGGAGATTTTTGTTGGGTGTCGAATCCAGCAAATAAATGATGAAAATGTGAACCTACCAAACACACACTAAGAATAGTATGAGCGTAGGTAGGGTTCGTGTCCTCAGGGATACGTGTCAATAATTTTATACCAAAAACGTTTTAGCACAGTTACTTTGATCGATATGGACTAAAGAAGATGGGGGTTTTAATTAAAAACTAAAACTAAAAGTAAATAGCAAAAAGTATGAAAAATTCCAGCAAGCTGACACGGCCGTGTCAGACTGTAAAGGAAGTTCCACGCGGCCGTGTTAAGGTTCTGCCAGAAAAATGAAAGTTGACATTTTTTTGTATTTTTTAATTATGGAAAAGAGATTAATAAATACGTTAATTAAATGGTGAAATTAATTCAAATACGAAAACTAATTCCAACACTAAGGTAATTTCTTGATTTGATTTGGCTTACGATCATTAACGATTACGGTGCAATGACTATTTTTAATTAATAATTTGTATCGATACTAGACGTCACGCCGTTCGGATATCCACTCTATCTAATGTCTAATCAATCGCAGTTCGTTGATTAGAGCCAACCCGCTACTCTAAGCTCACGCCGTTCGGATCTTAGCGTGCGGGTTGCAATGATAGAAGTATCAATTATAATTAAACACTCATGCCGTTCGGAATGCTTAATTAGATTGAATGACCCTATAATGAATTTGGACTCATAGACAAACCCAAAACATTATTGTTCCTTGTATCAAAAATTAAAACTTGATTTGGGTTTTAAAAAAAATTGAAGAACTTTATTAGAAAAATTAATAAGTTGATCAGGTTTATTAACAATCTAATATATACCGGATTGGATCCGGGTTTAAGATCAAGAATCACGCAAACAAACCATTAAAATAAAAATGTCTCATTACCGTTTCACATAAGTTCAAACCAAAACATAGAAATCAAACCTTAATGTCGGAACTAAAAAGTGCCCTAGCCGGATATGGTGGCTAGGTTAATGAAAACAAAGAAAAAATATAAGCTTACGAAAATCTCCAAAATCAACAATAGCCTCAATGTTTTCTTAATAATCCAAAAACATCAAAAGTAACTTTTTCTTCTTTCTAGAACTCCGTGCCTCCAAGATGCCTTTTTTTCTTCTTTTTCTTGCCTTGTGGTCGATGTCTTTTTTGTTTCCAAGATCTTCCTTTTATCTTTAAACTCCTCCAACTAATTCTCCACTTTTTTAGGTTTTAAAGTTTCAATCTTTATCCTCTTTTTTTTCAGCCATTTAATTCCTATAAAATAAAACAAAAATATACAAAAGTAGATTCCATCCTACTAAAACTTCTATTTTATAAAAATGCATGCAATTAATGCAGAATTTATGCAATAATGCAACCTAAAATTACTATAATTTATGACTAAAAATATAACTAATAAATCTCCCCAAGCTTAAACCTTTCCTTGTCCTCAAGGAAGTTAAGACTAGAAATAACCCGAAGAGTGAAAAGAGAACACATAGTTATATAATTAGGAATTTGACAACACCAACATTAGCCTCGTGCAAGAAGTAAGAGCATGAAATCATCTTATTATGCTAATTTTCAGTTGTCGTGGACAAATTGGATTTTCAAGAATTCTTTTATAAACAAATGTGCCCAATTTGCAAGTCATGGTCCTCTAACCCTTATGTTCCGGATTTATCGTTTCATATCAATTAAGCCGTATTAAATTACTCATTTCAGTGCCAACGCCTTTCTTCACACGGTGGAAACCTTCCTAACCTCAAGGACTATAGAGAGCACGTGGTCAATTTTTCACCACACGAGATCGCAAATATATATATTTTTTTATTGTCTTGCCATTATTGCGGCTTATTCATCAGAACTATTTCTCTCCGTCCCTTTTTTTTTTCTTTTTTTTTTTTTTTTTATTTGGACTCGGCTCTCAACCTATTTTTGCTAGGTCTCAGTCTCCTTATGTGATCAGATTGACATTAGGCACACATGGCTGTTAAGTGTTTATCTTTGTAAACCCGAGAACAAAGGGCACTAGCATAACGGAGCACATCTTGTCTATTTATTACCATAAATCTATTTGTGCATGCAACCTACGATTGGCATAATAAAAGGTAATATCATTTTTCATGTTATTCTCCTAGCTCTTTTCCAAGGCTACGGAGGTGTTATCCTTTTTTTTGTTTTGTTTTGTTTTTTTGTTTTTTTTTTACAAACCTAATCTATGATTAACTATATGCAGTCCTAATACTAGCATAAAAATGATAAACTAAATGCAATGCAATCCTAAATGCAGTACGTAATCGAATGACCAAAAAAAATGAAAATTACCTCTCCCCAAGCTTTTAATTCAGCATCGTCCTCGAGGCTTGGAGTAGAGAGTAGAATGAAACTTATTGAGGTGGTGGACTGGGTGGACGGTGGTGTGCGTGATAAAGGCGGCGTCGCGATGGCGGCGACGGCGCGGCCGAGGCGGCTGAGGACGGTGAGGTGGTTGGGCGGTGGTAAGGTGAACGGTGGTGGTGAGATGAGGTGGGTGGGGGAATGGGTTGGATGACAATGGGTTTGGTTCTTTGTTTTTTTTTTTTAGGTTTAGGGCTTTAAATGAAATTTCCTTTCCCCTATTTCTTTCTTGTTTACAAGTTCTGAGTGAAGTTGTGCTCGTTCTTGTGACAGCAGCTTGACACGGTCGTGTTAGGGCTAACGCGGCCGTGTTAACGTTCTGGAATTTCTAAGTTAAACAAAATTTTGACACGTCTGTTTTTTAAATTTTGTCAAATATTTTTGACGTGGTCGTTTTTAACTTGTTGTTTGAGAATATTTTGACACTACCCCCTTCAATTTTAAACTTTTTTTTTATAAAAAGGAAAAGAGAAAAAAAATAAAACAAACGAAATACGGGTTGCCTCCCGCGTAGCGCCTTTCTTTAACGTCTTTGGCTAGACGTAATCCTTTTTTTTAATTCTCGTAATTTGGGTCCTCCAATCCCATCAAATCACCTTTTTCTTTTTGGAATCCTTCATAAAACAATTTTAGCCTATGCCCGTTCACTTTGAACGTTTTCCCTGTTTTCTCACTTGTAATTTCCACTGCACCATGAGCAAAAACATTAGTAATCAAAAATGGTCCGACCCAGCGGGATCGTAATTTTCCAGGAAATAACTTGAGTTTGATGAGAATAACAAAACCTTTTGACCTACGCTGAAAGATTTTCGCGAGTTTACCTTATCATGATATGCTTTGGTTTTGTCTTTGTAAATTCTAGAGTTCTCAAAAGCATCGTTACGAATTTCTTCCAACTCTTGAATTTGTAACTTACGGTAAACCCCGGCTTCGTCGATCATCATATTGAATTGCTTAATGGCCCAAAAGGCCTTATGCTCTAATTCAACTGGAAGATGACAAGCCTTTCCATATACAAGACGAAAAGGTGACATACCTATGGGTGTTTTGTAGGCAGTGCGATATGCCACAATGCATCGTCCAAACGCAAGCTCCAATCTTTACGATTCAGGTTAACTGTCTTCTCAAGTATCGACTTTATCTCCCGGTTAGAAATCTCGGCTTGACCATTTGTTTGTGGATGGTACGCCGTTAACACCCGATGTGTAACGCCATATTTCTTGAAAAGTGCTTCGATCGTTTTGTTGCAAAAGTGTGATCCTCTATCACTTATGAATGCCCTTGGCACGCCAAACCTGCTAAATATATTAGCTTTCACAAAACCTGAAACAACCTTAGCATCGTTAGTCCTTGTGGCTTTTGCCTCTATCCATTTAGATACGTAATCCACGGCTAACAATATGTAAACGTTACCAAACGATGATGGGAAGGGACCCATAAAATCAATGCCCCATACATCAAAGATTTCACATACATGAATGGGGGTGAGGGGCATTTGATCTTTAGCTTTTAAATTACCCGTTTTCTGGCATCGTTCACAAGATTTGCAAAACATATATGAATCAAGAAATATGCTTGGCCAATAAAAACCAGAATCAAGTACCTTATGTGCTGTCCGTTTTGGACCAAAGTGCCCTCCACAAGCTTGTGAGTGACAAAATTCTAGAATAGAAGGTACCTCACTCATGTCGACGCATCTTCTTATAACTTGATCGGCGCAATACTTCCAAAGGTACGGTTCATCCCAAACATATCTTCTTGCTTCCCTTTTTATCTTATCTTTTTGAGCACGGGAGAGATCAAAGGGAAAAGTATTTGCCACTTTGTAGTTTACAATATCGGCATACCAAGGAGTGGTGATTTGAGCAGCAAATAGATGTTCATCCGGGAATGAGTCATTTAAGGGCATTGGTTCCTCATTGTTTATGATCCTACTTAGGTGATCCGCTACGAGGTTTTCCTTTCCACTTTTGTCTCTGATTTCCAAGTCGAATTCTTTAAGTAAGAGCACCCTTCTGATAAGTCTTGGCTTGGCATCCTTTTTAGTCATGAGGTACCTCAAAGCTGCATGATCAGAATATACAATTACTTTAGTACCCAATAAATATTGTCTAAATTTCTCTAAAGCAAAAACAATAGCTAAAAGCTCTTTTTCCGTGGTTGAGTAGTTGCTTTGAGCATGGTCTAAAGTTCTTGAAGCATAGTAGATCACATGTGGCGCTCGATCCTTCCTTTGACCCAATACCGCTCCTACGGCATGATTGCTTGCATCACACATGATCTCGAATGGTAAACTCCAATCCGGCGGTTGGATTATCGGTGCACTAACCAATGACTTCTTCAAGGTATCAAAGGCTTGCTTGCATGCTTCAGAAAACACAAATTCTACATCTTTTTGTAAAAGCTCACACATTGGTCTTGTTATCTTAGAAAAATCCTTGATAAATCTTCGGTAAAATCCTGCATGACCAAGAAAAGAACGCACTTCGCGCACACTATTAGGGTAAGGTAAAGATCTAATAACATCAATTTTTGCTTTATCAACCTCTAAACCTTTTAAAGAGACAACATGACTTAAAATAAGACCTTGATCAACCATGAAATGACATTTCTCATAATTTAAAACAAGATTAGTCTCAATGCATCTCTTTAAGATCTTAGTCAAGTTTTCCAAACATTCTTTAAAAGAATTTCCATATACGGTGAAATCGTCCATAAACACTTCAATTATCTCTTCAACATAATCAGATAATATGCTTACCATACACCTTTGGAACGTGGCGGGTGCATTGCAAAGCCCAAAGGGCATCCGCCGGTATGCAAACGTGCCAAAAGGACACGTAAACGTTGTTTTCTCTTGGTCCTCCGGTGCAACGGGTATTTGATGAAAACCAGAGTACCCATCTAGGCAACAATAATGAGACTTACCTGCTAGTCTTTCCAACATTTGATCTATAAACGGCAATGGAAAGTGGTCCTTTCGAGTTGAGGCGTTTAGCCTTCTATAGTCAATACACACCCTCCACCCGTTTTGGACACGAGTAGGGACCAATTCACCTTGTTCATTTTCAGTCACAGTTATACCTGTTTTCTTAGGCACAACTTGCACGGGGCTTACCCATTTGCTATCGGAAATGGGGTAGATCATACCCGCATTTAGCAACTTTAGGATCTCCTTCTTCACAACCTCCATCATTGGAGGGTTCAATCTTCTTTGCGCTTCTCTTGTTGGCTTGTAATCCTCCTCCATGAGGATCTTGTGCATGCAAAGTGATGGGCTCAAACCTTTTATGTCAGCTATGGTCCACCCAATTGCTTCCTTATATTGCTTGAGTGTGTTGACCAACTCCTCTTCTTCTTCACTTGTCAGCTTATTAGATATGATCACCGGCAAAGTCTCTTTTTCTCCAAGGTATGCATACTTTAGATGATTAGGGAGGGTTTTCAGTTCTAGCTCGGGTGTCTGCAAAATAGATGGAAGAAGCTTTTGATTAGTAATTGGAAGTTGCATCTTTTGTGGTTCATACCTTGATTTCTTTTGTTCCTCCATGAATGTTACTACTTCCATCAACTCTTCCCCAAGCTTGAACTTTTCAGTAAGCTCTTTTGCTGTTACTTCATCAATGCTTCTATTTAACACCAATGCTAGAACATCATGGTTAGATAACTCAAAACAATCATCAGTTAAAGGTTCAATAACATCTAACCAATTCAAAGAAGAAACATCACTTGGATATCGCATGGCATCATATATATTAAAATGGATAACCTCACCATCGAATTCCATTGAAAGAGTGCCACTATAAACATCAATTTTTGTCTTTGCAGTTTTCAAAAATGGTCTTCCTAACAAAATTGAACTTGAATTCAAGATATCATCATCTTCCATGTCTAAAACATAAAAATCAGCCGGAAATACCAACTCATTCACTTGGACTAATACATCCTCTAGTATACCTTTTGGGTATACTATGGAACGATCGGCCAATTGAATAACTACCCCGGTCCTCTTTAACGCTCCTACATTAAGTGTTTTGAAAATAGAATATGGTAGGACGTTAATGGAGGCTCCAAGGTCGAGCATGGCTCGAGGTATGCTAAGATTCCCCAATTTGCAAGGAACCGTAAAGACACCCGGATCCTTACACTTTGGTGGTAATCTTTTTAGTAAAACTGCAGAAATATTTTCACCTACCTTAACTGTTTCATTACCTTTAAGCTTTTTCTTAGATGTGCAAAGTTCTTTTAAAAATTTAGCATATCTTGGAACTTGTTTTATAGCATCAAGTAATGGTATGTTTACCTCTACCTTACGGAATGTTTTCATAATCTCTTGTTCTTCCCTTTGTTTTTGTGTACCTTTCAGTCTTGAAGGGAATGGAGGTGGAGGTGTGTACTTTGCCTTAACTTCATCAGATTTTGGTTTGTCCTTCTTTTCCACATCTTTCTTCTCAACCACAATCTCTTCTTCCTCCTCTTGTTTTTCAGGACCATCATAGCTTTTCCCACTCCTCAAGGTAATCGAACAAGCATTATGCTTGGGATTTGTTTCGGTTTGTGCGAGTAGCTTACCTTGGGATTCCATCTTGCTCACCGAGTTTGCCAATTGAGTTATTTGTTGCTCCAAGTTCTTGATGCTAGCCTTTGTTTCCTGCTGGAACGTGTGTGTGTTGGTTGCTAGATTCTTGACAATATCTTCCAAAGACATCCCTGAGTTCCCTGCTTGTTGTTGCTGTCGAGGCTGAAAGTTTTGTTGATTGTTTTGCATCTGAAATGGAGGTCTTTGATGGAATTGTGGGGGTCTTTGTGGATAACCAAGATTGGGTGGTTGTCCCCAATTTTGATTATTTCTGGGTTGTTCATATGACCTTGAATTCTGCCCCGCATAACCTCCTATCGCTTGTGCCTCTTCAACATCTTCTTGAAGTGTGGGACACATATCCGTGGGGTGTCCAAATTGTAAGCATATTCCACACGCTCGAGGTTTTTGCTCAGCTTCCTTACCTTTTGTGAGTTGCATTACAGCTTTAGTCAATTCAGCAAGTTGGCTTTCAATGTGGGGAGTGCTCACTTCTTTAACCGCCCATGGTACATCATCATACCATCCATCTTCTTGTGAGGAATGTTTGGTATCTTCAGCTATGGAAGTTCTCAATTCTCTGATTTGGGTTGGTGTTTTATCAAGTAAGGCTCCCCCACTAGAGGCATTTATCAAACGTCTCTCTAGTGGTGCCAACCCTTCACAGAAGTATTGAAGTAGTTGATGTTCCGAGATGCCATGTTGTGGGCAACGAGCACACAACTTCTTGAATCTTTCCCAATAAGTATGCAAAGCTTCTCTTTTTGCTTGTTTAATCCCAATTATCTCCTTGCGTAGAATAGAGGCTTTAACTTCCGGGAAGTACTTGTCTAAGAACAACTTTGCAAGATCAGTCCATGTGTTTACCGACCCCGGTGGTAGGTAATATAACCATTCTTTAGCCGAATCTTGCATAGCAAAGGGGAATGCCCTAAGCTTGATTTGATCTTCAGTAACATTGTGTGGCTTCATTCCGGAACACACAACATGAAATTCCTTGAGAAACTTGTGAGGGTCTTCGTTCTCAAGGCCCCGAAAGAGTGGTAGCAAATGGATGAGACCGGATTTCAGCTCAAAGTTCACCATGGCGGGGTAGTTTATGCAGAGGGGTTGTTGGGTAACATCATGGGTTGCCCATTGTCTAAGGGTTTGTTCGGCTGGAGCTGCCATGATTGGTTCGGGTGAGAGTGGTTCTTGATGGGTAGGTGATTGTGGTGGAGTGGTGGTTGTTTGTGAAGGTTGTGTTGATTCGGTTTCAGAGTCCGATTTAGATTCACTTGACAAGGGTATATCTTGCCAAATGTCAGTGACTGGAGATGAATCAATGGCTGTTGAGGAACTTGCTAACTTCTTTCGGAGCTTTGCTTGTTTCCTTAACCTCTTTGCGGTCTTGTCTATCTCCGAGTCAATCTCAAGTGGTGTACCTGTACGAAAAGATCTTGGCATAAAATGATTAGAATCGCCGTATCCCCGGCAACGGCGCCAATTTGTTGGGTGTCGAATCCAGCAAATAAATGATGAAAATGTGAACCTACCGAACACACACTAAGAATAGTATGAGCGTAAGTAGGGTTCGTGTCCTCAGGGATACGTGTCAATAATTTTATACCAAAAACGTTTTAGCACAGTTACTTTGATCGATATGGACTAAAGAAGATGAGGGTTTTAATTAAAAACTAAAACTAAAAGTAAATAGCAAAAAGTATGAAAAATTCCAGCAAGCTGACACGGCCGTGTCAGACTGTAAAGGAAGTTCCACGCGGTCGTGTTAAGGTTCTGCCAGAAAAATGAAAGTTGACATTTTTTTGTATTTTTTAATTATGGAAAAGAGATTAATAAATACGTTAATTAAATGGTGAAATTAATTCAAATACGAAAACTAATTCCAACACTAAGGTAATTTCTTGATTTGATTTGGCTTACGATCATTAACGATTACGGTGCAATGACTATTTTTAATTAATAATTTGTATCGATACTAGACGTCACGCCGTTCGGATATCCACTCTATCTAATGTCTAATCAATCGCAGTTCGTTGATTAGAGCCAACCCGCTACTCTAAGCTCACGCCGTTCGGATCTTAGCGTGCGGGTTGCAATGATAAAAGTATCAATTATAATTAAACACTCACGCCGTTCGGAATGCTTAATTAGATTGAATGACCCTATAATGAATTTGGACTCATAGACAAACCCAAAACATTATTTGTTCCTTGTATCAAAAATTAAAACTTGAATAGGGTTTTAAAAAAAATTGAAGAACTTTATTAGAAAAATTAATAAGTTGATCAGGTTTATTAACAATCTAATATATACCAGATTGGATCCGGGTTTAAGATCAAGAATCACGCAAACAAACCATTAAAATAAAAACGTCTCATTACCGTTTCACATAAGTTCAAACCAAAACATAGAAATCAAACCTTAATGTCGGAACTAAAAAGTGCCCTAGCCGGACATGGTGGCTAGGTTAATGAAAACAAAGAAAAAAATATAAGCTTATGAAAATCCCCAAAATCAACAATAGACTCAATGTGTTCTTAATAATCCAAAAACATCAAAAGCAACTTTTTCTTCTTTCTAGAACTCCGTGCCTCCAAGATGCCCTTTTTTCTTCTTTTTCTTGCCTTGTGGTCGATGTCTTTTTTGTTTCCAAGATCTTCCTTTTATCTTTGAACTCCTCCAACTAATTCTCCACTTTTTTAGGTTTTAAAGTTTCAATCTTTATCCTCTTTTTTTTTCAGCCATTTAATTCCTATAAAAAAAACAAAAATATACAAAAGTAGATTCCATCCTACTAAAACTTCTATTTTATAAAAATGCATGCAATTAATGCAGAATTTATGCAATAATGCAACCTAAAATTACTATAATTTATGACTAAAAATATAACTAACAATTTTAAACCAATTTCCGCTTCTAGCAACATCATTGGGCCGACGCCAATTCCAGCGATCGCCAATGATCGGCTCCACCGACTGGCATAAGTTTATTCTTCATCTTCAATTGCGGGCTTCCAACCGGAGGCCATGACCGACACCTCTGTAAACACAACCCCTCAATGTTAATTGGAGAGGGCGATTTCGGTGATCGAAGGTGAGGAGCCGGTGAGATTGTGAGAACTGATGGCGGAGAGGAACAAAGGGTGTAAAAGAGAAGATATGGTCCAGAAATCTCATTTTAGTTCGATCAAGTTTAGTGGCAAATCTGTAAAGCTCCCAAAATTTACTGTCATTGCCGACCAAAGTTTATAATATATACTAGTTGGTTTCTCCCCCGCGCTTCGCGACGGGTTGAACCGATACCTGGGTAAGTCGGGAAAAGGCTCGGAAATGCCTGTTTGTTGTGGCTGCAAACTAACCGTTTACCATGCCATAACAACAACATCTAAGGCCATTTTTTATCGTCATCGCCTATCATCCATATTTATAGAAGAGTGGCTGCAAACAGAACCATTACCAAAACCAAAGACTGTCCATCATTGCATAATCAACCGAATATACCGATACCAAGTAAGACATAATCGTGACCATCATCGTGTTATTCCGCTTCAGATGAAGCCGTCTCCATCATCATCGACGTTACATGTAACACTCAGAATAAAGGACATGTTGTGGCTGCATTCGCAATGAATGCCACGCCACATGACAAGCACTATTTTCGACATCAACATGTCACTGCTACCGCACACATCACCTGCCGAAACCTAGGTTAACAACAGACCAGTAACCAATACCCAGAAACCAAAAAGACTACCTATTCCGTCTCAGATATGTTATAATCATCATCATCAACCCCACTGTCAATATACCCCCAACAATCACTCAAGCCAACAAAACAACCAAAGAACAGGAGTACACATTTACAACCACCTTTTACCACGTCTCAGATGACCATGCGCTCAACATCATGCACCCGAATGCAGGCCTCAGATGAACAACAGTTCAACATCATCGACCACTTATAAACATTAATCAACAATAGCAATCGTAAAAAAATAAGTAGCAATCAGGGACAAATTAGGGTCTGACCTCATCAAAATCATAAAACAAACCCAAAAGATCCATCTCAGATGAATAGGTACTCATCGTCATCAAGTAACCCACATAAGAAAATCAACATAACCTGAAAATCCATGGCAAGAGATCAACAACAATCTCTCTCGCCGGAGCCTCCTTCCCAAACAAAAGAAACAGAACATGAATCGTGTCTCTAGACTATCGATTTTAACATATATTGTAATTACAATCCGAAAAAACAAACTGGAAAACAATGAAAAGAACAAAATAAGGCTCAGATCTGTTAATAATGATAATCAGAACAAAGATGAACAAACCGCCATGGCTGCAAACATCACGGCTGCTTCAACAGTAGAAACACCAATTTCCACCGCGAAACCTCCGGAAATTACCCCGCCAAGATACGGTAAGTTTCAACCTTCGTTCGATTCACTCAGACAACGACAGATTCAACATCATCGCCGACCGCGACCGACACCTCCACCAAAACCTAGAAAACCACTTGAAACACAACAAACCCCTTTTCTCTCCATATAAACACACTTCGGAGGGGGCAAAGTGAAATTCTGGTGAAAACCGTCATGATGCAAGCGGTGGTGGTGTAGGCGGTGTAGGCGGTGGTAGTGCCGATCGTCAAGCGATCATCGTAGGCGAGATCCCAAAACGGGAACGCAACCGGCCATCGCCTGCCATCACCGAGAAACAGCAAACCAAGCATAAGCGAGACGTCAACCCGCCTTCGACGGAAACGGGCCACAACCGGCCTTCGCCGGAACTGGGACACCCTCTCCGGGGGCAAGAGATGAGCAGCAGAAGAAGGGAAAAGTCATCGAATGTGGCTTTAAACACACACACACACGTGAAAGTCACATGCCAAAACACCAATACCCACCGACCAATGTCTTTAATAAGAATAGTTTTGCATCAAGAAAGAAAGATCATTTATATTGGTACATCAACCTCTAGAAAACAGACTGAACTCAGCCCATCTCCCTGCCCACTAAGTACAATCATGGCAGCATAAACTTCTAAGCTACCTATCTGATTCGCAAGTCGTATCGATCTGCAGGCTTGCAATGCATACACAAATTGTAATACGGGCATTCAGCACCACAACTACTCCTACATCTAAACTCAGCAGAATCATCAGCTAACAATCATAACCCCCAATTAACTACACTCAAATCCAACCAAACAAACCCTAATCACCATAACCAAACTTAGATCCACAAAACCGACACATCAAAAACCCTAATTCCCACAAATCAGATCCAATCCACAAATTCACAACTCGCAGTACCAAGAACCCAATGTTCAACACAAATCATACATCCAACCAACACCCAGAAAGAAATGCTCACCTAGGGTTATGAAAGGGGCCGACTTTGTTGGCGTACAAAGGCACTTCATCACCAGGTTTGTATCTGTGATCTGCACCTGATCGAACTTCTTCAACACAGAAGGCCACCAGCAGCGCCACCACCAACCACCGTATCACCGATGTCCGACAACGACAACCAACCTGGCAATAATACTCAACGCTTCTTGAATTCATGGTAATGATTTGATGCTAGAGACTGAGAATCAGTTGTTAATCACCTGATTAAGCATCTTGAATCTCTTGGTGGCTCAATTTCACCCTCATTTTCATCCAATCTGCCCTAACCTCACTATCATCTCTGCTTCTTTTCGCCGGAGGGAGAGCGCCGGTGAAGAGGAGTGGCGGAGGGAGGGCGTCGGTGAAGAGGAGCACGGAGGGAGGGCACCGGTTTGGCCAGTGAAGCCGATTTTAGGGTCTCGGTCAGACCCTTATGAACGGGTTAGTCGCCAAGACCGGAAAAGGGAATAATACTCAACGCTTCCTCTCGTCGGAAAATCGGCCACATGGAGCTTGTTGAAGGTTTCCGACCACTTCTTCACGGGGTCGGAGAAGCGGTGGTGCATCTTCACGGAGATTGAAGGAGTGGCGGTGGGAGGGTGGGGTGATGATAAAACACTGTTCCCACCGACCAATGTTTTTAATAAGAATAGTAATAGTAATAAGTAGTTTAATAAAGGGTTAAAGTAGGGCTGTTCATGAGCCGAGCCGAGCCGAGCCAGGATTAGCTCGGACTCGGCTCGAATTATAAACCGAGCCAGCTCGGCTCGGCTCGGATTTACAACCGAGCTAAAAAGTAGAGCTCGAACTCGGCTTGGTTTTAAACCGAGCTGGCTCGGCTCGGTTTTGTTTGGCTCGGTTTTAAAAGAAAATTTAATACACATCTCTCAAACTTCAAAAGTCCAAATATCAACGCATAGTTCAAAAAACATACTAAAAATCAGTTCAACATCATAGATTACAAGCCCCAATCTAATTCAACCAACGATACACAAAAATAGTTTAACAATTCAACGTTCATTAGCATATTAATTAACCCGCATAAACATTTCCTTGCACTTCTAAATACCTGCAAAAAATAATCAATGAAATAAATCAATATCAATTACTGGATGTGGTATTTTCATGAGAGCATTGGCTAAGGTAGAACAAACGGGAAAAAAAACATCTTGGTATTTTATGTAATTTGTTCACATCATAATTATGTGTGAAGATTGATTGTGAAATTACAAAGGTGAACATAAATTATTTACCCTCAACCTTGGTTTAAAAAAGCGCTATGAGGCGTGATCGGGTGGTGAAAGTTCAACGTTTAATGGCTTTATTTCCGTGTTTTACGTATAAATGTATGAGAAATAGAGTTACTTTGGGATTATTTTGTATTTGTAGGTTAAACGTGAAGAATACGAAGAAATTGGAAGAAACGGGATGGTGATTGGAGTTCGAGAAGTCAAGCTAGGATAAATCAAAGTTGTACGGTAATGGTATTTTAAAATGGGCATAACTTGAGCTAGGAAATGAGTTATGGGACCCATGACCTGTCCACGGAAAGGTCTTGGAAAGTTACAAATGAAAATCAAGTTTGTGTAGGGGTTGGCGCCACCGACGCCATGACCACCGCCACCGACGCCGATACCGTCAGAAACACCGTCAGAGCCACCGTTGGTCAGTAACTTTCAGCCCAGATGGCGCTGGGGGCGCCACCGACGCCGATCGTCACGTTTTGGTGGATTTTAACCTAATTTGAAGGGATTTAAAAGGGGAAAAACCCTATTACGAATGACAACTTTTCACAGCAGCAATCTTGGACGAAATTTGGCAACTTTGGATCATTCTCAAGCTCTTCCAACATCAAGAACGTCGATTTCATCCGAATTACATGATCAAATACACTCGTGTTGAAGAATCGATGATGATGCAAGGCTAAATCCGTTGTGATTCACTTCGGGGAAGGGTTTGTGCAAGTTCTTATTTTTCTTATCTTGTAACCTAGATTTGAGATTAAATCTTGAACCTTTTAAGTTCTTGTTGGATTTAATTTATGATTTGATTAGTTAAACGGTTTGATTATACGTTAACCTAATTTTGATCTTCTTTAACTTTGGTTGTCTATGATCATTACGTGATTGATTATTAGAATTAGGGTTTCATTATTCAAATTGGTAATTATGTGAATAAGGTCCTTTAAACTTTAATCCATAATTGTCACTTAAATCATATCATGTGTAAGTCACCATTAATGGCTTCTCACTAGGTTTCATTCAAGAAAAATTGTAACTTTGCCAAACCTGGATCCTAAAGTGGGTTGCTTTCTCCTCAAGATTGTTAAAAACCTAAACTTTATTTCGTTAATTTAATTAGTTCTTAATTAAGTCCATCAATCAATTTACTTTTTTAATGTTTAGTAGTGTTAAATTAATCGTTGCTAGCACTTTCCCTTGATTCCCTGTGGATTCGACACCCTTATTACTCTTTGCTATTAAGGGTGATTAAGGACTCTTTAATATATATCATTTTGACCGACCACACGACATCGATCAAAATGGCGCCGTTGCCGGGGAATCGTTGCGCTTAGTGTTAGTATTAATTATTTGTTTTCTTAAAAATCTAAAAAAAATAAAAATATTTTATTTTTCTTATTTTTCATTTATTTATTCTTTTGTCGTTCGGAATTACGCGTGGTATCCCCTTCTTGTTTGCAGGTAGTTTCTTTGCACTCTTAGTATAATCTTAAGAATTTTGATATTATCATGGATTGCGACTGGGATAATGATCCATGTATGTGTTGCGGAAGCCTTTATCATTGGGTTCAATAATCTTAAGAATTTGTTTGTTTGTTTGTTTGTTTGTTTGTTAGAAAGAAGATGTTCTGAATACAGGCGACAAATGGGATATGTGAGGGCAAACTATGAATATGAAGAAACCCGCTCGTATTATCCACATTATGAAGGACCTCCAACATTAAATTATCAAGAATATTCTCATCCAGACATAGAGCACAAATATGCCCAACAATGGGATGTCAACCACCATGAACCCAAGATGTCACATTTATCAAGTTACCAAGAGGAGTATGATGACTACTATCCTGAATATCCTCAAGTGTTATACGAGAAGCGCCAAGGTTCAATGAACTCTAACCATGATGAAATCTTGAACATGTTGATAAAAATGAAAAAAGAAGGCAAAGAAAGAGATAAAACACTCCAGGTATTAAGTAAGCAAGTTGGCCAACTGGTTGAGGATATGGCCCAACTAAGACAAGAGCGATTTGAGTTGGATAAGGATACCATGATCGATAGTGATGTGGTTGAAAAGGTTACAGAACTTCAAGAGCAGGAACATGTATGCTTAAAGTTGATAAAAGACATAACACCTTTAGATGAGGCAAAGCCTAAAATAATCCAAGTTTATCCTGATCCTTCCCTCGTGCTTATTATTTTAACAAACAAAGTTAGAGAAGAGGGTTTGAGGAAAAAGAAAAGGAAGGTGACACTACAAGACATTGGACAAATCATCTTAAAGTGGCTCCGCACCAAATATTCAATTGACTTGTCGATTATTGGAAAGCAACTACGAAACAGGCATGTCAACTACTGAGCGTTTATCGGGAATTCAGTAGGCAAATGTGCACTTAAGCCACCATAACAAATATCAGGTACGGTCTGGCTGAAGACCTAAAACTTAGAGCTACTTGGGAGGCAACCCAAGGTGTTTTGTGTTTTATTATTATTATTATTGGTTATTTATAATTTTATTTTATTTTATTTTATTTTAAGAACTTTGTGGGTGTGTTCACTACAAACCCTCACGAGACTATACTCGTCCACCCGGGTCTACCGGATGGTTTAAAAGGCTTGTTGCGTATGCTAAATACAACCGTGATTCCTACGAAAGTGAGTTTAGGACTTTTATCATTAAAGTGATTTTTTTTATTTATTTAAAAATTTAACTATTTTTAATCAAATTTCCTCTTAAAAGTTGCATTGAGGACAATGCAATGCTTTAAGTGTGGGGAAGTGGATGCATTATTGATTTAAATGTGAGGTGCTGATCATGAAGTGAGAACTTCGGTTGTACACGGGTTTAGTATGTTTTGTAGATTAGTGGACGCGATGTTGAAGATCACTAGTACAACTAAAGATCTGGACATAAAGATATAATCAGGTGCATTTGTTTCCCTTATTATTTGTTAAAATTAGTTAATTTGTAGTTAGGTTTAAATTTTGGTAATTGATGGTGTGTCCCCGACTGATTGTAAATGATTTGTGAATGTGATAAGATTGGGTTTGCTCTTAAAATTCTCTTGTTTTCACACTAGTTAGTTAGTACATTGGGGACAATGTATATCTTAAGTGTGGGGATACGGGGAGATATGAAAAAAAATTAACATCCTATCAAGCTTCAATTTTTGCAAAAGTTTTCTTGTAAAGTTTAATGTTTTTATGAAACTAGAATGTTCAATATACGTGACTTGTTGTTTATGAGAAGATTGGTGTAGATCCTAGGTCATGGTCATATTCTTTAAGTTGCGAGATAAGTTTTTCTAGCGGGTTGTTTTTAAAATGTGACGGATGCCTCATTAGTGTTAATGAGCTTTTGATACAATAAACTCATGTGCACATCGGTAGCCTAAATTCCTACTTGGTGAGATTTTGAGCCTATAAATTCAAACACATTATATATATATATATTCATTTATTAAGGGTATGCCATATACTACTTTTGTTACAGAACTTGTATTGTTTAATGCGTATCAAGACTATAAGCAAGATGTTGCACATAAATGACAAAGGCAATTTAGGAACCCATTTACTTGTTAATCGCTTGTTAGTGTTATCCATCCTAACCGTTAGTAGCCATGTTGAGCCTTAAACCATTCGTTTGTTAAAACCGATATATAAAGTCCAAGCTGTTAGTTGATAACTGACCATGAAACCATTTAAAGTAAAAGAGCATCCGAAGTCAAGCTTATATTGTGAAAAAGAAATTGAAAAATAATGAAAAAAGAAGAGAAAAAAAAGGAGAAAAAGTAATGGTTCAAGAATGATCAAAGTGATTTAGCTTTGTGAGTCATGTTGATAAGGATGGTTTAATGGTTTGGGTTATAATTCTATGTGTGTTAGCCACTTTTAAAAGCCAAAACGTCTGACCCGTGCCTAAGCCCAAAAACCCGTAAGCCTTTTAGATGTGTGCAAGATCTATGCAAATGGTGGAGGTGTGATTACTATACAAGCTTATGTGAACAATGTGGTATATTGGATTATTGAGTGATTAAACTAGTATATCTTTTACTAGTCCAGATATAAAACCGAGAAGAGTGAATTATTGTGAGGGGTGTGTACATGAGATTAGAAATCAAAATCATGTTAATATTAATTGGGTGATGTCTTATTTTGCTTATGATTGACTTGCTAGAATATAAATCTAGTAGACGATGTAAGTCGTGTGAATGAGGGCATGACCTTGGACCTTAATTAATCTTTAATAGGTGACTAGTGAGATATATTTGCAATGATGGTTTTATAAATTACAATTGAGCTTTGCTTGAGGACAAGCAAAAGGTAAGTGTGGGGATTGTGATCGGGTGGTGAAAGTTCAACGTTTAATGGCTTTATTTCCGTGTTTTACGTATAAATGTATGAGAAATAGAGTTACTTTGGGATTATTTTGTATTTGTAGGTTAAACGTGAAGAATACGAAGAAATTGGAAGAAACGGGATGGTGATTGGAGTTCGAGAAGTCAAGCTAGGATAAATCAAAGTTGTACGGTAATGGTATTTTAAAACGGGCATAACTTGAGCTAGGAAATGAGTTATGGGACCCATGACCTGTCCACGGAAAGGTCTTCGAAAGTTACATATGAAAATCAAGTTTGTGTAGGGGTTGGCGCCACCGACGCCATGACCACCGCCACCGACGCCGATACCGTCAGAAACACCGTCAGAGCCACCGACGCCACTGGTGGCGCCACCAACACCGATCGCCACGTTTTGGTGGATTTTAACCTAATTTGAAGGGATTTAAAAGGGGAAAAACCCTATTACGAATGACAACTTTTCACAGCAGCAATCTTGGACGAAATTTGGCAACTTTGGATCATTCTCAAGCTCTTCCAACATCAAGAACGTCGATTTCATCCGAATTACATGATCAAATACACTCGTGTTGAAGAATCGATGATGATGCAATTCTAAATCCATTGTGATTCACTTCGGGGGAAGGGTTTGTGCAAGTTCTTATTTTTCTTATCTTGTAACCTAGATTTGAGATTAAATCTTGAACCTTTTAAGTTCTTGTTGGATTTAATTTATGATTTGATTAGTTAAACGGTTTGATTATACGTTAACCTAATTTTGATCTTCTTTAACTTTGGTTGTCTATGATCATTACGTGATTGATTATTAGAATTAGGGTTTCATTATTCAAATTGGTAATTGTGTGAATAAGGTCCTTTAAACTTTAATCCATAATTGTCACTTAAATCATATCATGTGTAAGTTACCATTAATGGCTTCTCACTAGGTTTCATTCAAGAAAAATTGTAACTTTGCCAAACCTGGATCCTAAAGTGGGTTGCTTTCTCCTCAAGATTGTTAAAAACCTAAACTTTATTTCGTTAATTTAATTAGTTCTTAATTAAGTCCATCAATCAATTTACTTTTTTAATGTTTAGTAGTGTTAAATTAATCGTTGCTAGCACTTTCCCTTGATTCCCTGTGGATTCGACACCCTTCTTACCCTTTGCTATTAAGGGTGATTAAGGACTCTTTAATATATATTTTTTGACCGACCACACGACATCGATCAAGGCGCTGCTTAAAGCGTGAGACGTTAGGGGCGCTGGACAAATCGCCTCACTTCAGTTGAGGCGCCAGAATACATGAAGCGGGCTGAAGCGGCGCTTCAGGCTTGGAGCGCTAGGCGAGGCGAGGCGGCGCTTCACGTATGATGGTCAATTTCTGGTGATTTTCAGGAGAACACTTTGGTTCTTTTTTAGGCGCTAGGGCATGTGCTTTTGTGTAAAATCGAACAAGTAGATGAGATGAAGACATGAAGTTGAAATAGAGGTGCAATAGCAAGAGGCCATATCAGACTTACAAGAGATTACACTAAAGGAAATTTTAATGAAGAAATCAGAGGAGAGCTGCCAGGAGGAGAGGAGGCTGTTGATGGAGGAGAGCTGCTAGGAAAAGAGCTGCTAGGAGGAGAGGAGGCGACTTTAAGTTTTAGGGTTAACCCACCTCTTATTTCATTTTTTGAAAATTACATTTTTCACCCTTAAAATTATAATTTTTGTTGAAGTTTACCCTAAACTTTTTCTTATTTGTTTATTTGTTTTCTTTTCTTCTTTATGAAGTTATAGTTCTTGTACACAAAGCTTGGTTTGTTGTACATTGGGCTTAACAGTTGATTTTGTGCTTCTTTAGATTGTATTTATAGTTTTTAAGTTGTACATAGATATTATTTATATTTTTATTACTTTTTTTAGTTTAGCGCCTCACATACGTGAAGCCTCGCCTCGCGCTTGAGGCGTGGCGCCTCGGATTTTGTTATCGAAACGCTTCGTCTCGCCTCGCGCTTTTTTAAACCAAGCCCTCAACAAGCTGGTCGAAAGGAGCAAATGCTTCT
This sequence comes from Flaveria linearis, assembly GCA_024085815.1. NCBI lineage: Eukaryota > Viridiplantae > Streptophyta > Magnoliopsida > Asterales > Asteraceae > Flaveria > Flaveria linearis. The sequence goes on from JABSNV010000855.1 coordinate 93,607, forward strand.
CTAAGCTTTTCATTAGTAGTATTTCTGTTTAGGCCTGCAAATGATGATCATAAATAAGATCAAGAAAGTGTTACAAAAAATGTAACAAATCCAATGCTAACTGAAAAGTTTTAGAGAGACATACCAAACATACCAAAACAGTCCAAACATTCAAAACATAAATAAAATTAGAGAGACATACAAAACAGTCCCAAACAAACCTTAAACATAGAATACAAATGTAAAATAGGAGCATACCAAACATATCAATCATTTATTTGTAGCATCATTCACCATTAATGTTAGTGTTATTATAATATTATATATAAATATTATATATATATATATATATATATTACATATTTAATCGAGCTAGTAAACGAGCCAACGAGCGAGCCGGCCTTAGCTCGGACTCGGCTTGGTTTTAAACCGAGCCGGCTCGGCTCGGCTCGTTTTTAAACCGAGCCGATTCGAGCGAGCTTTTTTCGAGCTTTTTTCGAGCGAGCTCCAAGCGAGCCACGAGCCGCGAGCTATTTGAACAGCCATAGGTTAAAGGCATATTTCCCCCTCTAAAAATCTTTAATGATATATATACCCAAGCAAAAAATATAAATACATATATCCCCTTACAAAACCTCATAATTGGCAAATTTACCCATTTTCATTTAAAGTAGTTTATGTAATGACTAATTTGCCCTTATTTTTACTAAAACTTCATAATTGACAAATTTCCCCTTACAAACCTTATAATTGGCAAATACATTAAAAACATATTTCCCCCCTCTAAAACTCTTTAATGGCATATATACCCATGTGTAAGTGTTTATTAATTTTTTTAGAAGGGTAATATTGTCATAATAATAAATTAGGTATATATGCAATTAAAGCTTTTGCTTGGGTATATATGCATTTAAGAGATGTTTATAAGGGTATATATGCAATTGATCCTTTAATAAAAGTATTGGTTGTTTTATCAAATAACATTTACAGTATTTATTATATAAAATTGCATATTAACATTAGTATAAAATTTTTAAACGAGTAATAATGAATAAGCCGCTTCTTGTAAAATATTGAATGGGTCAATTTTGATGTTCATGCGGCGGTTAATTTTGATGGTAATAATAAGATTATAACGTTTTCAATTATTCTAAACAGAAAAACATGTTCAAAATAATACGTACGGTTACCCGTGAGCGTAACCGTCATTATCTTTGCCTCTGACCGCGAGAAATTAAATTTTATTTTCTTCACTATCTTTGGTTTTGCAAAATGTATATTATTATGTTACAAAATGTTTATGTACACTCATTTAGTTGAGATATTGAATAATAATAATTGTTTATTTTTTTCATAAACCTTGATACTATTGATCTAAATTATATGTTTACGTTATTTGCTTGAAACCGAGAGTTCTGCTCTAATAGGAATGCATAATTGCATATTCATATTCTCCGCTAGGGAAATATGCAAGCAAATCAAGTAAGGGGTTGTTTGATAGCATTTTAATCAGCCTCTTAATCATTTAAATGCTGAATGGTTCAACATTTAATGGTTCAGACTGTTTGTATCACGAGCAAATGTCTGAATGGTTCAGACATTTGCCTCTGATTAGTTAAGCATTATACTAATACTGAATGGTTAAGAGCTCTAATACCGAATGGTTAAGACCTCTTATCTGAGTTGATCAGACATTTGTCTTTGAATAGTTAAGCGATATACTAGCTCTTAATGGTTCAGACTTCTTAATGGTTCAGACTTCTTCATGGTTCAGCACTTAATGATTCAAAAATCTTATTATTTTAACACTTAATCAATTAAAAATTGTCAAACAACCTAAAGTTTTTATTGCATTGGAAGTTAATGGCAGATTCCAATTAACGCTATTTGGGTAAAAGTTTTAATGAAATAAGGACAAAAGTCCAAAACTTACTAAAAATGTTGGACCACCTTTTGGAGTCCTTAATGAATGATTTGGGCCTAAAGGTTGGGCCAAACCTCCAAAGGTTGTTGACAATAATGTCGGGTCCATTACTATCTTTCCTTGGGCTGCATTGGTTTAAAAGTTAGCACTGAACAAACCGGGTTCAAGATTGAAACCGGGCCGGGTTTTAGTCAAAAACTCCAAACCAGGTTTGAACGGGTTTTGGGTCAGATCTGACCCAGTTTCACGAGGGCAAAATGATAAGAAAAAATCAGGTTTAAACCGGGTCGGGGGTCAGAACTATTATTGTTGCTAATTGCTTGACCTGGCCACATTAGTTGTTATGGAAACATGAAGTGCATTTTTCAAAAAAAAAGTTGTTATGGAAACAATCTGTTAGCTTCCAAATTGTCTCATCTTGGATATTTTTTATCACATATAACGAAATCTAGAACAATTATTGTTGATTATTCACAACATTTTGATGTTCAACAACCCTATGTTCCTAATAAAAGATGGTTCTAGACCTTTCTATAAAAAAACCGTAGGGAAGTCTATAATTCGTTCTTTGTTGTTGTGTTATGTTATTTATTGTCTACAAAAGAAACATATATACTTCTACAAATCTATGTGTTTCTCCCATGAGTTGTACTGTACTGTACAATTAAATCTCATGTGGTAGTGCTCAAAGATTTATCGACACTTGAATAGTTGAATCTTTAATGTTTCAAATAAGATTTCTATATGAAAGGGAGATGTTAAGCTCATCTACTTATTAAACATGTACAACTTTCTTTTCGGACACGAGGCCTAGAAAACCATGTTTATAACTTGTTTTTGCATTCTAGCTCCGTGCAGTACCCGACACTATGTTAAAAATGGTAAAGCTGTTATGTATTATGTTTCATCGAAGAAGGGTGTGTGTGTGTGTGTGTGTGTGTGTGATATATATATATATATGATATTTTGAGAGTTTTGTAAAGACTGTCATACGAAACAAAATAGTGTAACATAAGAATTGTGGCAATTGTATTCAATTAGGGGTTAAATAAATAAAAACCGAAGGAAGCTTGAAATCTAGCAACTATGTTGGTGTGAAGAATAAAAAATATACCTGGCCGCAAGAGTATTTAATATTGTCATAACATACGGTACAAGTGTATAAATTAATTGTTCCTTTACGTTTGCCTACAATAAAACGCAAATAGAATGACAATTTTTTGGTTACGAGAATCTAGGTGTAGCCACTTCTATTTATTGAAGTGGTTGAAGAAGTGGGTATGTAAGGTGCTTCACTTTGTCAACTTCATTTTATAGTTTATATTATCTTTTGCTCAATCATTTGGCCAATAATTTTAACACTCTTTGATCAATTATTCATTTATTTGCATATGGCCGATTTATTAAGAGAATAATTGATTGTTGCTAAATCCAAATATTTTCTTTATCATGCACATGCATAACTAGCATGTTGTCTATGAAAGCGAGGTTAATTTTAACTCTCGAAGGTATCTTTGCACGCATAATTTTTTATACTCATTGTGAGCTAAACCTAGTTTGAGCTTAACTCGTTTCGACTTGTTATTCAACATGACTAGTGTTGCGCCTAGATTTAGAGAGGGAGCGAAAGGGAACCTTAATTGGAGAGAAGTGATGTAATTGTGATAGGTGTTGTGGTCTCTATCGAAAAACAAACCTTAATTGCTCCAACTGTAAGGGCATCGTATTCGTGGAGTGTTTGGTTAGTCTCATACTTCTTATTCGATTTGCAAAGTAAAATTCATGTTTGATCATAAATCGATGTGAAGATTTAAAAACTTGAATTAAATAAAATTACAATTAAATGAAATTGAAAACAAAATGAGAATGAGAGTTATTATTATTCAGTTTTTGGATTGGCCAGAGTTTATTTAGTTGATAACTTAAAGTTGCATTCAAGTAGTTTACATGGGCCAATAAAAAAAATAGATTACATAGACATATCCACTTTCAAGTTCACTCATCTAATATGGATACGAGTTATATGTAACCTCATCAATTTATAGAAATCACACAAGAATGAAAAATACAGTAAAAACCAACTTAATAGAAGGGGTTGTTGAATAAGCAAAACAACTAATTGATGTCATATGAATAAATTTTGATTATACTAAAATTGTAATAAAAATAATCACAACTAGGTTTTGGCGCGCGCGTTGCCGCGCGTATGCGGGTTTTAATGTAACCCTAAATCAAAATCAAAATGAAGGTTCAAAACCATAAAATCAGTAAAATACACAAACTAAAACACACCAAAACCCCAAATCCATAACAAACCAGAACATGCAGAACCCAAAAACTAAATCAAAGCCCAACACCATACACAAAACAAACGAAAATCAAAGCCGTAAGAAAGCGACACAGTCCAAAATAGAAAACTGATGAAAATCAAAGCCCCAAAAAGAGCAAACAAAAGGAAAACCCGAAACTTAATAGCGAGAATCATCAGGGTAGCGATAACGAAAGAAAGAAAGCAGGAACCCGAAGAAAGACAACGTCAACGAACCCTACAAATCAAAAACACGTGTCCAGATACAAAAAAACATCGTCCCAAAATCTCGAATCCACACACAAAACAAACCATATTAAAACACAAAAAAATAAAAAAAATAAAAAAAATAAAACACAAATAAAATAAACAAAAGAAAATTTTAAACACAAAAAAACAAAAAAAAAAAGAAAAAAAAGAAAAAATCCACCAACCAAACCTTTTAATTAGAATGGTAATAACACTTGCCAAAGGCATTATAGCCCAGCGGCATCTTGGTGGTGGGATAAGACTTAGGGCCTATTAGGTCATGGGTTCGAATATCAAAATGAGGGGTTCTCATAATTATGAGTTTACTCCTGAATTGGTGACTTGGTGGTGGAATATGATCGCGTGGTAACACTGGTGGCACGATGATACCCCAGTGATCCATGAGTGATTCCAATTTAGCCGTTAAAAAAAAAATGAATAGTAATAACACAACATCGAAATTTACCACTTTCATGATTGTCTTACTTTTGACAGAGTTGTCAAAAAACAGGACGCAATAGTGAAGTATTTGGTATTAACATTGTTTATTATGCATGTGAAACTGTCAAAAAACAGGACGCAATAGTGAAGTATTTGGTATTAACATTGTTTATTATGCATGTGAAAGATAATATACACCATCTATGCCGTATACAACCACTCTTGATCATGAAATAATTTTTAAGAGTAAATTACAAAATTCATCCTTAATGTATATATGTAATTGTAAATTATGTATGTACTTAATGTTTATTAATTACATAAAACATTATTTAGTTTGTTGGTATGTAATGATTTTGTCGTTTAACTTAACAACTGTTTTATTAGTTTTGGTTAACTCAAACCCATGTGATATAGAGTTTCAAAATTTCATACACAACAAGATGGTAAAATAAAAATTAAAAAATGTGTTTAAGCATATAGAATCCTAAAACAGAAAACCAACAGGTTAGAAAAAAAATTTGACGGAGTCATTTTAATCCTCTTCTTTGATTGATTAAACTTAGCAAGAGGGATTAAAATATATACTACCCTCATGTGATTTATACATGGGTTTGAGTTAACCCCACTAGTTAACATTCGTTAAGTTAAATGACGGAATTGTTACAAACCATCAAACCAGAGGATGTAATGCGTAATTAATAAACATAGAGGATCAAATCTAGGGGTGTTGATCGGGTTAGTTAATCGGGTTTCGGGTTAATCGGTTCGGGTTATTCGGGTTTTTCAACATTGAAAGTCTACCCTAAACCCGACCCAAATAACAATCGGTTTAATCGGTTTCGGGTTGTTCGGGTAATGGGTTGTTCGGGTCGGGTTTCGGGTATTAAACAATAGACTTAATTTAATAGATTTTAGTGAGTTTTTATTTGAAATCTTATAAAACTAGTGAACTTAAATTAGTTTACTTCTATAATTTATAAAAATATGCTTAAATATATATTTATATACAAACAATTTGATCAATTTGGACAATATAAACAAATGTATATATATAATTTACTTAATTATAATATGGGTTGATCAAGTTATTCGGATTTCGGGTTAATCGGTTCGGGTTATTCGGGTTTTTGAGGTTTGAAAGTTTATCTGAAACCCGATCCGAATAAGAATCGGTTTAATCGGTTTTCGGGTTGTTCGGGTCGGGTTTCTTCGGATACGGGTGAGATCGGGTCGGGCCGGTTAATCGGCTACGGATAAAATCGACGGGCCTAATCTAATCCATAATTACATATATACATAAAAGATGAATTTGTAATTTACTTTAGAGTAAAATGTTATTTCCGTCCCTAACGTTTCCTTGAATTTTTCATTTCAATCCTTTTTTTTGTCATTTTAATCATCGTAGTTTAACAAATATTGCAATTTTCATTCACGCAACTAACACCGTTTAAAACTACCTTTAAAAAAGTATTATCGTCTTTTTTACACGTTCCAATTATTTAATACAATAAAAACCAATTAATTAATTATAGCTTGACTACAAAAGTCAAAACTCACCCCTAACATTTACTTATGGGGTATTTTTAAATCAAATACCCATTATATGAACCGTCCCTGATCGATCAAAAGCAATTTCATATCGCAACTAGGATATGAAGCTTCTACTAATCAATAACTTGTTCAAATTGAGGACCCCCGTACTCCATTAAAACTAATTACACATAGCAGCCAATTGAGGTTTGATTTCTAACATTTTTTTGTTGTTCGATTAAACATTTCTTATTTACATTCAGATTGCTGTTTGATTGAGCTTATATTTCGATTACAAGGTATCGATTTTGACCGTTTGAAGTGATTTTTTAATTCAAGGTCAGTATTTTATATTATAATTTAAATTAATAAAAATGGTTCATGTTATGATAAGCATGAGTATATTCAAGCCATGAACATATATACATAAATATTCAAAATGTTAAACGACCAGTTTGATTTACATAACTTGTTCCAAGTGTCAAAGCCTGAAAACTTATCCGTTTAAATCTTAAACCAACCACACAAGCCGACTTACTTTGGTTTGAGTAATTCGATTACTGTTAGTGGTTTTTTAATAATGTATTATTATCAATTTATAAGTTGATATATCATTTTCTGTTTATTAGCTATTGCATTAAACTTATAACTGCATTTCTTTTTCTTTCAATAAGATTTAGGTGGTGTTTGTTTTTTTTTTTAAAAAGAGCTTCTAAAGCTCTTTCGTCTGCGCCAAAAAGAGGCGGGCAGATGTTTCTGGTCTGCAGAGTGTTTGTTTTTTTGAAAACGTTTCATTAAAAAACGTCTGCGTGACCTCTTCTTGGAGAAGAGGTGGACTAATGTCTTCACACATTTTCTCACCTCTTCTAACTTCCCTCTCGACACCCTCAATTAAACACCATCGCAACCCACCATCATCATCATTGACGGACACCCACCATCGAAGCCCCCCACTCCCGAAACCAGCAATCACCCTCAACCCCTCGACCGCAACCTTCGATCATCATCAATTACCATCAATAATCACCACCGAAACCATCATCCCCTTCGTTTATCCCTGCCGACCGACACCATAGAAGCCCGAACCCACCATCGACCGACTTCAAATGGCCGATTCCGGTGGAAATTGAACCGGTTGTTGCTCCGAATCCGACGGTCGGCGGTGAGGGGGCGGTCGGCGGGGGCCCTAGAAACACAGCATTATAAACCACCGTCGTGAGACCCACCCACAAGAACGTGATGAACAGGCGTTTGAATACAGAGGGGATAGCGGACATCGTGGAGGGGGCGGTCGGTCGAGAAGGGAGCGGCTGGTCGAGCAGGGAGGGGGCGGTCCGTGGTCGGCGGTGAGGGGGCTGTCGGCGGTGAGTTGGTCGACGATGGGGGGAGACCGGTCGTGGAGGATGGGTGCTGGAGATGGGGGAGATGGTATATGTGTTTTGTGTTTAGGTTATTTTCTTATTATAAGAGGTTAGAATAATAATAATAATAATAAAATAATAATAATAATAATAATAACAACATTGCAGATGTTAAAAACAAACAGTTTTTTTCTTGCAGACTGCAGACGTTTGGTCCACATCTTCTGTTACAGATGTCTGCAGATATGGTCTGCAGACTGCAGACATTTTACCTCTTTAGAAACAAACAGCACCTTAGTAAAAAAACAACAAAATATATTGACAAGAATACGTGTAAATAGACAGAAGGTTTATAAACATGATGACGACACACTTTTATAATTAGTTTTTTAAAATGTATTTTTATCATTATAATATTATTTACTGTTTTAAATATAATCCATCTTTTATAATCTGTTTGTAAGGTAATTGATGTGGCAAGATAGATATTGTTTTACACACTATTTTTTAACCTTTATAGATTTATAAAATAAGGATTTACTCTTTCCAGATTGCTTTTGTTAGAATCATATATGTAAGACGTAAATGTTAGGGATGAGGTTTAATTTTTGTAGTCAAAAATATTAGTGGGGAATTGTTCGCGTACGGGTCAAAACTCCGTTTATAGTTGGTGGGTCAAAACTCCATCTCGCGCGTTAACGGGTCAAAACTCCGTCTATAGTTGGCGTTGACGGGTCAAAACTCCGTCTATAGTTGGTGGGTCAATACTCCACCTCGCCATTCACCACAATTTACCACTTCCAAATTTTTATTTACATCATTATTCATTTATATGCATGCCAGTGCCCGATTTGTCAAACAACATTGTCAAACAGCGTTAACACATAAAAAGGACAATTAGAACTCACCTTAATGTTTTCAGTAAGTGTTTACCAATCCAAATACACTAAGGCAGCTAAAATTCTCCTTCTCAAATGTAAATCTACAACAATAACCCTAACTTAGTCAAATCATTTCCTACAGATCACTTTATGCGATTGAGGCTATACGACTGGACTCATTCGTATGATTGAACATGCGACTAAGCTTAGTCGTACGAATGAACCATACGACAGGAGTGCGAATGAGCTATAACAGGGTTTGTACGAATGACTTCCATTCGTGCGATTGGCTCATACGATTGAGCTTCAGTCGCACGATTGAGCAATACGACTGGCCCATTCGCACGAATGGGTCATGCGACTGGGCTCATTCGCCTGAAACGGATCAACAGCTGTGTTCTTGACATATTTGATCCAAAAACTCAAGTTTTAACCATTCAAATCATGCCATATTCAAAACAGAACATATACACCTTATTTACAACCGTTTCGGATCCTTATTTCATCAAACTTCACAAAAACTAAGATCCGAATCCTTGGTTTTCAACTTAATAGAAAGATTGAATCAAAAACTCAGATTTAAACTTGTTTTTGGATCAATTTCGACCATATACACAGCTTAATGTATTCAAATATCGATCCGTGCCAAGCGAGACTTACCAAAATGAAGCCAAAATTGTTGATTTGGCAAGAACAGGGGTGTTTGGGTTCGAGGGAAACAAGGGGATAGGGATACTGCAGATAGAAATATGCTTTTGAACGTTCTTAACCGCCTTACTTATTCTCATCTACATATTTTAGCCGTCATACTCAGTCGCACGACTGGACCCATTCGCACAACTCAATTGTGCGACTGAGCCCATACGCCTGTTAATCGTGCGATTGAGCCTCATACGCACGTAGGCGTGCGACTGAGATTCATTCGCATGTTTATCATGCGACTGAACACTATTCTTATTAATTTAAACGAATATTAAATTTTACGGATGTTACATTCGAACCATTACATTTTTTAGATAATAACTTATTGTAGCGACATATAGTTCATATGAGTAGTTTTTACAAGATAATACGGTTACGTGGGTCAACTATTTCTTCATAATAATTTTTAGATAAACTATAATTTTTACTTCATTTATATACATACTTACACACACATAAATGTCTTGATTACTTAATAATAATTTTAACTAACTCAGGTTTCACGGTACTAGTCGGTTATGATAAAAATCTTAAAAATTATTCAACTTAACCATAACTGACTAGCACCGATGGAGCCGGAGTCAGCTGAAACGATCCGTAAATACTTACTGAAGTAAGAATGTATAATATTAATGAGTAAATTATTTACGAGAAGAAAATGTTGAACCACATAACCCAAATTTCTTGCGATCTTAAATCCAATCATCACTCACGAACGAATGAAGTTGAGATTTCGAACCTTCACGTTTTTTTAGACGAGCGAATGCGTTGCCTCCCTTTATATACACAACGAAAATGGATCTATACGTACGGTGCGTATAGGTCCATACGTCACTTATAGGTCTGTGTCGTATATGACAAGTGGGTAGGTCCCCGACCGCTCCACCGACGTATAGCTATCGGTTGAGCAGTGGGGACCCTACCCACTTGTCATATACGACACAGACCTATATGTGACGTATGGACCTATACCCCCCGTATAGGTCGACTGATGTGACGTGGAATGTCAGACATTAATAACGCATTAACGGTCGATACCTATACGCCGGACATAGGCCGCGTATAGACGCATACGCGCCGTATAGGTGGATGTCAATTTAAAATATTAGGTGTCCCTAGATCACACTACAAGAAAAATGACATTTAGCAAGGACAAAAGTCCTCACTAAATGTTAGAATGTCCTCACTGAAGATGTATAGCGAGAACATGTCCTCGCTGGAATCTCCTCGCAAAAGCCCCGTGGCTACAGGTCTACAGCGAGGATAGTCAACGAATACAGCGAGGACATCTCTGATTTTTGAAAAAGTAATTAAATACCCTACAGCAAGGACTTTGTCCTCACTATAAAATTTACTTTAAATAATTATAAAAATACATATAACATTTATATTTATACATTATACATGTATAAATGTATTATAAACGTATTTGTCAATATATTTACACATTATACGTGCATTTATTAAATACCCTACAGCAAGGACAAAGTCCTTGCTGTCTTTTAGAGAGGACTTTTTATAGTAATTTATTTTGTCATTGCTAAAGACTTTAGAGAGGACTTTGTCCTTGCTGAATGACTGGGAATTTCACTGCCATTTTTGCTGTAAATGCAGCTTCCCGCCCAGAATTTTTCTGGGTCAATACCTGTTCTGTTTTCCAGATTTCCATCAAACACCAATGATATAATCAATCATACAACCAAAATATCATCATACCATAATCGGTTACATAATCTAATATCAAGATCTAAGTTCAAATGATAAATTCGGTTACATAATTTAATACCAAGATCTAAGTTCATAAGAAACATTAGGATAACCCAGTCAGAGTTGTCGCTCTCGCAATCAGAGTCAAATTCAATCACAATATTGTGTTCTGCCAAACCTTTTACAATATTTTCCAATTTAGTAGCAAGGCGCGTATATTTTTCTTTGATGATGCCAGCTTTTCATCGACTTGTTCTTGGGTGTAGACAGGTGGTGGTGGGATAGATAGTCCTGGACTAGAAGATGATGAAGTGTATCGGGCCAACCGGGTACAACATGTCCACGACCCCTGTTAAACCCACGACGTGTACCCAATACCTGATCCATGATCTGCTTCTCTGTCAACGGGTTAGCTGCACCTTCTTGTCGGCTCAGTAGGTCATTCATTTCATCCTGTATAGTTACAAAATAATAAATAATCAATGTTATATAAATCTAATCATTTATGCAAATTAACCAAAGAAAGTACCTAAAACTAAAAACAGCCAAATAACTAACTAATTACTTACATATTGTTGTTGAGCAAGTTGTGGTAATGGGATTTTCCCATTTTTAGAGCACATCTCCTTGAAATTCTCGATTAGACTCGGATATTTTCCATCAATCTGACGCTGTATGTAACACATGAAATAAAGTGAATACGTATAGTTAATAACAATTAAACAAAAAATGCACAAAACCTATACTACATACTACCAAACTTACATTACAATTTTATATTATATATATATATATATATTTGCTTTAAAAGTGACTTACACGGTCATGTCTGATCGATACAATAGACTTGGTCCCATGGTAACTTTGGTAGCGGTGACGGGATCTATTACTTTTGTTCACCGCCGAGCGGCGAACATTGTCTTCGCTGCAGTAGGAATTGACCATCTCATTCTACATCTCAGGCGTCACGCCCTCGGGAACCTTTTGGCGGATGACCTCTCTATTTTCCAACCCCCCAAGTTTGGTGAAATTATTTAACTTGAACCTGTGTTTTGCACCAGAATAGAGTTCGGCGCAAAGCTTCATGATACCAGCCTCAAATGGGATTTTGTAGCCCGGATGATCAAGATAAGGTGCCAGATTAAAATAAGTCTGTAATTTATAAAAATATATATAATAATTAGCAACATAGTATGTTATTTAAAGTTTGAATATATTAAACAATCTTAACCTCCAATTGGGGCCATATGGCAGTCATCGCCTCATCGGGGACATCTTTCCAAGATTTATAGTTCAGTAGGACTGTAGTCCTTATAGTAACCCCGAGGAGATTTACGAAGTCACTTGAGTTATCCCCCACCGGTCTCATAGTTTGCTGGTCCTCAAAGTCAAAGACAATAGGGAATGGCTTACAACCATTCTTTTCCCATCGTTTGCGCAACCCCTTGTTTGTAGTCTTCCTCCTTTTATTAGATGACCCTACAAATTCAAGTGAACAAATAAAAAAAAAGTAAACAATACCTTGTAAAAATAAATGCAAATCAAGTAAACATCTTACCAATCGTCGCACAGCCTGAAGCGGGGTTCCATCCTCCCGGTGGAGGATCACCATGACCATCACCATCGTGTCCCCTAACATCCACGTCAGCCATCTGAAAACCAAATACAACAATACGAACTAGTTTTTTCGAGATCAATAGAAATACAACCCAATAAACATATTAACAATATAAAAGCATAACAAAAGTCAATACATATATTGATTTCAATTAAAAGTCTTATTACAAATTACGATTGCAATTCAATCGGATTCATCACTAGAATAACTGCGTGCTACGTTGTTGTTATCGAGTTCGTTATCGGATGTATCACTATCAGGATCATCGTTGTCATCATCATCAATAAACTCAGCATCATCATGACGGGCAGGAATAGGAGTCTCTTCAACTTCGGTGACATGACCCATACTCAAACTAGTATAAGTCAAATCCTCCAAGTTGGTAGACAATGCAAGTGCACTCGAATTGTCATCATGGATGACATCTTCAGTAACTTCTACCATAATATCTCTGTCCCAAATCTTATGATGATTAACCTCTTGGATGACTTTCCAATAATCTTGTCTTTTAGATGGAAAAAGAGAGAAAAGATGGCAAAACTAAGAGAAGAAATAGTTGTACAGAAGGCCAAGGAGACAGAACTTAATAAAACTATTCATGTTACAGAGGTAACGATGAGAGCAAAACAAATGCTAGCAACCATGTCACACGAGATGAGATCTCCATTATCAGGGGTCGTTAGCATAGCAGAAATTCTATCAACAACAAAACTTAATAAAGATCAGAAACAACTTCTCGTCTCCGGCAACGCTTGTGACGTTTTAATAATATTCTTAACCATCATTGTGGACTCAAAAGTTGTTTCTGATCTTTATTAAGTTTTGTTGTTGATAGAATTTCTGCTATGCTAACGACCCTGATAATGGAGATCTCATCTCGTGTGACATGGTTGCTAGCATTTGTTTGCTCTCATCGTTACCTCTGTAACATGAACAGTTTTATTAAGTTCTGTCTCCTTGGCCTTCTGTACAGCTATTTCTTCTCTTAGTCATATACTTTGTAGTGTCTTTGCAACTGTACATGCGCTTTAATCTGGGAGTCAAAGGAAAGTAACGTAACACCTTGTTAGCAACTTTTTTCCCATTGGTCTTATTATCTTTCCATCTACTCTCGTTGCAAACTGGACATCTTTCCTTTTTTTTGTTTTCCTTCCAAAACAGACAACAGTCATTCTTACAAGCATGGATCGACTTGTATCCTAACCCAACTTTTTTCATTAATTTTTTAGCTTCATAATGTGACTTAGGTAGTGTGTTGTCTTTTGGAAATGCAAATCTAAGAAGTTCTAGAAGTTGGTCAAATGAATTATCAGTCCAATGATTCATGGCTTTCATGTGTGAAATCTTGGCCAAAAAGTCTAACGAAGACATCCAGTCACAACCAGGGTATAGCGGGGTGTCAGCAAGGTTAAATAACTCATCAAGATCATCATTTTTAGAACTCGAACCCTCTGTTGGCTCATTACTATTCTCTTCGTTATCAGAGTGGTGTTGAGTGCTAGTATTCTCCTGAATAACATCGTTGAGGGCATCACGCATCTGACATGTCGTTTGAGGTATGTGTTGTACTGTTGCTCGCGCTTGTACATATCGTTCACCATGATGTATCCATACCTTGTAACCTTGACAAAAACCATTTGAGTGTATATGACGTTCAAGTTCTTCGATCGTACCTCATTCGACGTTATTACAGTTATTACACGGGCAACGACATTTACCTTCAGAGTTCAAGTGGTCCTTACACCTCACAAGAAATGCTTGGAGACCATTCCAAAATTCAATAGAATTTTTTTTGTTTCAAAACCCAACTCTTATCTATAGTCATAACTGTGTTGACAACAATGAATTATCAAAATTAGCAATCAAAATTGTTAATTTATAATAGCAAATACTTTTTTCATAAACCTTAAATTAAACCTTAATTTATATACATATTCAAATCACAAGATCAAGTCTATTTGCAAACTATACATTCCATATCAAATGTGTATCTTAATCAGTGGCGGAACCAGGAATTTTTCCTAGTGGGGTCACTATTTTTCGGTGACTTGTTTTGTAACAAGTAATCTGGCCAGAGCTTAACAGTCAAAGAAGCTAAGATGGAAGGAACATTACTGTAAAGTATAAGATCAACTCATTGTCCAGTTCTCTTATGGGTTTGCCCTACACTGGTTAATATGGCTCGTTGGCGATGCAGCCTGCAAACTTTACTGATATAATGACACCATAATTCCCTTTGCTATCGAAACAAGTCATAAAGCATTACAACATACATGTAAGATCTTAGGGCAATTCATATCCATCATTCCCAAGCACCAAAGTTCATACCTAATGCAATGCATGGTGAGATTTGCTACCTAAACGAACATACCATCCCAATAAACTACAACTGTTGAATGCCAACCACTTAATATGTTTTCATCAGCAATTGAACCTAATTTTCTAAACTAAAGCAGGTTTCAAATTCACAAGACCTAGCAATCCTCACAATGATTACTTACAAGTACAGCAAAATAAACTTTTGAACTTTAAGAAACTAACTTTTTGAAGAATTAATGGACAATGATGATTGGTGGATGAGGGATTGGGGGTTGCACTTCAAGCAGGTCGCAGCAGGGGCCGATAAGCCGATTGGGGGTCACACTTCAAGTTCAAGCAGGCGAGCAGCAGGCGAGCAGAAGCAGAAGCACCAGGCGAGCAGAAGCAGCAGGCGAGCAGAAGCAGTAGGGATTGGGGGTTGCACTTCGAGCAGCAGCCAGCAGGTCGCAGCGATTGGGGGTTGCACTTTGACTAGATCTATAGTAGAAGCAGAAGCAACCAGGCAGCCAGCAGGTCGCAGCCCGCAGGGAGGCCGGAAGGGGCAGCCGGACAGCGGAGGCGGCAACAGAAATTGAAGGGTGGAGCAGCGAGGCAGCGAGCAGTGTGGAGACTGGAGAGGCGATGAGGATGGCTGATGGGAGGGAAAAAATTGAAGGTTAGGGTTTTATTTTAGGTTTAGAAGGAGGGTATTTTAGTGAAATAATTGCTCTTTTAACAATAAGTTTCATATATTATAAAAAAGTTTTAAAAAGTGAAATAATTGCTCTTTTAACAATAAGTTTTAGATGTTAATATGCACATTTGTGTTTTAGTGATAATTTAAAAGTTGTTATTACATTAAATATATACAAGTGATACGTATATACATACATACATGTCATACATGCAGTGCCATACATATTATATATACATACACAGTATATCCATACATAGATACATATGATACGTACATACATACACACATGTCATACATACAGTGCATATATACAAGTAATACATACATACATTGTACATTATACATGTGATACGTATATGCATGCATGTCATACATACATACATAATATATCCATACATAGATACATACATTGTACATCATACATGCCATACATATTTTACATGCATACACAGTATATCCATACATAGATACATGTGCTACTTACATACATACATACATGTCATACATACGGTGCATATATACAAGTAATACATACATACATAGTACATTATACATGTGATATGTATATGCATACATGTCATACATACATACATAGTATATCCATACATAGATACATACACTGTCATCATACATGCCATACATACATACACAGTATATCCATACATAGATACATGTGATACGTACATACATACATACATGTCATACATACATACATGTCATACATACATACATGTCATACATACAATGCATATATACAAGTAATACATACATAAATACATTGTACATTATACATATGATACGTATATGTATACATGTCATACATACATACACAGTATATCAATACATAGATACATACATGTACATCATACATGCCATACATACACAATATATCCATACATAGATACATGTGACACGTATATGCATACATGGCATGCATACATACACGTATGTACATACACAAATACATTGTACATTATATATGTGATAAGTAAATACAAACATGTCTTACATATTATACATACAAACACGATATATACATACACCACACAAATACATGTAATAAATACGTGTCATGCATATATACATACCAAAAGACACTACATACATACATACATACATACATACATACATACATACATATACATACATACATACATACATACATACATACATACATACATACATACATACATACATACATACATACATACATACATACATACATACATACATACACACACACATATAATACATACATACATTGTATATTATACACGTGATACGTACATACATACATACATGTCATACTTACAGAGCATATATATAGGTATTACGTACATACATTGTACATTATACATATGATACGTATATGCAACATGTCATATATACACACACAGTATATCCATACATAAATACATACATTGTACATTGTATATCATACATGCCTTATGTATGTATATATGCATAAATACATTGTACATTGTATATGTGATAATTAAATACAAACATGTCATACATATTATACATACATACACGATATATACATACACCATACACACATACATGTAATAAGTACGTGTCATGCATATATACATACAAAAAGACACAACATACATACATACACACACATATATATATACATAGACACATACACTATTGCAATTCTGAGCGGATTTTTCTTTCATTTACGAAAACTGAAAATATATTTAAATACAATATTTTTTATTTTGATTTAAAAACAAAATTAAAATTCAAAAATACTTTCAGCGAGGACAATGTCCTCACAATATGTGACTCGAGATTTTTTAGTTTTGGAGGGAATCGAAAATACGTATTTACGCGATATTTTTTAAGTTTGGTGGGAATTGAAAATTAAAAAATACATATTTATCTATAGCGAGGACATTGTTTTGCTATAGATCTAGTCAAAAAAGTCCCGCCCCTTTATACATTTTCACAGTCAATAAAATTAATTAAAAAACAAAAAAAAACCCTGAAAACTGTACTGCGAGAATATTGTCCTTGCTAAAGGTCTGGTCAAACTAGAAAATCAACTGACTCTATTTTTTGTCTTTTAGTGTGCTATAGTAAGGACATTATGTCCTTGCTATAGAATTTTGTTGCTAAAAGTTATTTTTCTTGTAGTGATGGAGTTTTGACCCACCAAAATGAATTGATAAAAAGGGGTCCATAATTACCTTGTGGGTATTAGATATGCATATCAATACTGGGACAAATAAATGGACTAGTGGATGTTTGTGAATTGTTCGAAGTTATAACCGTCAATAAATTATTATTATTCAAATGTGGTGTTTATTAGAACTCACCAGTTTATCTGATTTAGTGTTTATTTTCTTAGCATGCCAGGTAATAATAGAGGTGTTCGTGAGGGTTCCCCACCGAGTTAAAGTTTGGTTCTGGTGTATGATACTAGCTATAATGTTGGGTTTTGAGAGAGATGTACATGAAGTTTGATAAAGTTTTAATGTATGAAAAATTCCGCTGTGCTTATAATCTCTGAAATGTTATAATAACCCAACTCGTAGCACCATCCTTATTATATTATTATGAAATTAAGGGTGTTACATCGAAATATTAAATGCATTCATTCGTGAGTGATAGTTTGATGTATATAAATGAAGTAAGAGTTATAGTTTACCTAAAAATTATTTTGAAGAAATAGTTGACCCACGTAACCCTATTTTCTTTCCAAATCATGCGGGTGAACAGTGCTCATGCGCCTGCACAGTTGTCATGCGCCTAAGTCTTGGGCGCATGACAACTGTGCAGGCGTATGGGCCCATACACCACGTATAGTTGTCATGCGCCCAAGAGTTGGGCGTATGAACACTATTACTGAGATGGAGGAGACTCAATTGAGAGATTGGTGGCCTCAGATTATCAAAGGTCCGTTTCAGAGGACTAAGGGCAGGGTCACTGGCATTAGAGATCCTCTCATTCGTTACTTGCATCGTATGATCGCCACATCCATCACGGGACATGGCAAGAGTCGGAGTGGTGTACCATTCCCGACTTATTTTAATTATGTTGTTTGCTTACGGGGACAGGTGCAACCTGGCGAGATGTTTTGCGGAGTATTTTACTTCGTATTATCATCGCTAGGAGCGAGGAGCGGTGTACGGCGGCATGTACATCACGGTGATTGCCCGAGCTTTTGGTTATCTTCCTCGGTATCTTGCTGAGTTATCTCCTGATCGAGCCGGTCAGATTCGATCGTCATACGTTATTTGGCATGCGTATTATATGCCTGTTTTCGGGTGACATACGATTCTCTCTTCGACCCGGGGAGATCTGTGTCACACCCCGACCGACGGCGGAATCATCGGAGCGGACGAGGGAATGATTGATTGTTCATAACTCATGATTGTCTAATTGTGTAAATAATATTAAAATCAGATTACATGATAACATGAATTTAATAGATACAATAAACAGTTAAAGTCACAAATAATAATTGTCTTTGTTTTGACTAAGTCCAGGTCTTATATGATCAAGTAGAAGTCCACTAGCTTGCTTAACCTGAAATCATGTGAGAAAATAAAGTCAGCTAACGAATTAGCTGGTGAGTAATCATAGTTTTGAGTATACATATAGATTGATTGATTGATTGAGAATAATTCAATTCACAAGGTAACGTTAAGACTTATATTGCAATAGTAAAACATATAGATAAAACTGACACAATAACAACCCTTGACTTGACACTTGCAAATAATAGACTCACACATACACCATAGTTTAACTCCTGCCTCTGGCACAATCACCACTCGACTATTCATATGGGGTGGGTTATCCAAACCAGTAGATCTACATTGTTGCCAGGATTGATTGATTGATTGAATTAGGGTTTTATTGTCGTCCAGTTTAGCATAGTATGTTCACGTAATTGCAAGTAATAACATAAACTGTCTTGAATTGAATTTAGGATGAAACAACAATAGAATATCATGATTGAATATATTGTATCACATGATTTCCCCCAAATAGGAAATGATATAAAAAGGGGATATGAATACTCACTTGATTGATGATATTAGAACCTGGAAGTGATAGATTAAACACCAACGATTTCCTTACGATTAACCTAAGGAACGGTGTCTCGAATTAGAATAATAATGATTTGAGAATGTGGGAATGTATTAGGATTTCTATTTGGTTTTGATGGTAGTTTAAATAAATAATTTATTTAATTTGAATGTCTCGAAATAAATAAAATGAATTCATTGAAAACGATTATGTTTAAAATTTAAAATAAACGTATCATTATGCGTAACCGTTTGATTATTGTTAAAGTGTGGAAAAACAAATAATTAATTTTATATAATTAATTATATGATAATTAATTAAAATATTTAATTATTTATATAACTAAAAGAAATGAACTTGTTATTTGAAATGATTTTAAATATATCACTTTTTATATTTAATCATAATTAAAACAATAATAACGATTATTTGAAATAATCAAGAGTAATATAGTGTCAAATAATCATTTAATAAATTAAATTATTATTAGAAGTTCACTTTTGTTTAAATAATTTTGTATTATTTGTAATTTATTTATTTAAAACATTTATTAAAATAGGTAAAATGTTAAAAATAAATTTCAGTAATTAATTAAATTATTCTAAAAATTTTAATGTTTGTAAAAATATTTTTATAATTTTTACAATTTTTTTGATAATTTTGGAGGCTTAAAAGGCCCCAAAAAAATGGTTGAGGTGGCCCGGGGTCGAACCCGGGACCTCATGGATTGCAATGGGTGCAGGGACCAGTGAACCAAGGTCACAACCGCGGTTAAGGTCCGGTTCCAATTGCTTATAAGCCTTCTTAACCCAATTTCCCAAATACCCTATGAACCCTAGATTGAATCAACCCAAATCGAACCCGAATTCGACTTTGATTGCTTCTGCAATCATGGGGCTTTTGTTCCCCATGATTAACGAGTGTGTGTGTGTATGTAATTACCCGTATTGTGTCGATTTGGAACTGAACCGATGAAGAACAGTCGCGGCACAGGTTGATGATCGTTTGATGCTCAAACAGTGATAATAATCAAATGAACTTTAGGGAAGCTTTCAATGATCATCTAGAAGCAAAACTATTGCCAATTTGAGTTAAAAACGCTCGGAAGTTGGATTTCAACAAGTTGCAGGTCGACGGGGTTAGAGGGTGATCGAACGGGTGGTTTTTGATTGTTTTTAATGCATTTGAACTCGATGGGTGCTTTTAACTGATCAAACGTTCAGTAGTGCGGGATTTATTGATTAATTAAGTCCGTGGTGCGATCTGCGGTCTGAAAAAAAGGGCCGACAACGCGTGGGAGGGAGACAGGCTCTGAAACACACTCACATTATCAAATAATGTGCCCACGTGATTCGATTCTCGTTCTAGAAGAGATTGGGACCGGTTTGGGGCAAAACGGTTGCGTTTTGAGGGGCTTTTGAGGGTTGCCGGAGCCGTGGCCGGCGGTGGCCGGACGGCCGCCGGGAAATCGAGAGAGAAGAGAGGAAAGCAGTTCGGGTTTTTGAAATTACAGAAATGGTCCCTGTGGTTTGTGGAAGTTTGCAGTTGAGATCAAAGTCTTATTCAGTTTTAATTAAATTACACTTCAACCCCTGAAGTTTGTATTGTTATTATCTTATGTAAAAGGTTTAAAATTAAACTTATTTTTCCCATTTTTATTCTTATCATTATTATTAGTTATTAATGTTAGTATTAACATTATTGTTAGTATTAATATTATTATTATTATCAACATTATTATTAATATTATTAATAATAAACAAAATATTAATAATATCATTATTAATAATAATATCATTATTAATAAGAATAATATCATTTTAGCCATTATTCTCATATAAAAGTCTTTAAAAAAATATTTTATATTTTATATAAACTTATTTAGATTTTTTTTTAAATTTGATGCTTATGGTTCATAAATATCATTATCATCTTAAAAAATTATATTTATAAACCATACGATTTTTTTTAATTGGGATTAAATGTCAATGTTATCGTATTCATATCGTAATAACATGGATTATATTGACTAGTATAGTCGGGTTCGGGTTACAAGTTGGAATGGTTCGGTTGTCACAATCTGGCAACCGGCACTTGTTCAGAAACTCGGCGTTGACGATCACAGCAGCAGCAGCAAGAGCATATTCTGCATGATCAGCACCACCCCGACGAGCAGCCACATAACCAGCCGCCAGCACATCAGCCGCCACCTCAACCACAGTTTCCTCGTCATATTTATAGAGATGTGAGGCTACCTGCACGTATGGAGACATTTATGCAGGAGATTTCTACGAGTTTACAGCAGCAGAGTCGTCGACCCGATCAAGTTAAGGATCTTATGGATTGACACATTCAGCTAGAGATTGCGCGAGCACGTGCTGCTGGTATTGATCATCCGGAGTTGCCACTGCCTCGACATGACCCAAACTCGCCGTAGTTTTATATTATTACTATCATTGTAACTTTTATTTTGTTATGAATTTTAAAAACTTTATTATTTATATTATCAGCTTATGTTTATCTTATATATTTTATTAATTAATTAATATTAAAAATTATCGGTTAATAAGTTACAAATCATAACTTATACGCAAAAATCTTTAAAAAAATATATGTAAAAATAACGCAAAAAATAAACACCATAACCTATACGTCGCGTATGGGTCCATACGCGGCGTATAGGTTCATTACACTCCTCAGCCAAGTCAAGAAAAAAAATTTAAAACCTATACGTGACGTATGGACCCATACGGGGCATATAGCTTTCCTGACATACGTCTGACAGATGCGTCTGACATAAACTATCAGTGAATGTTTTTATTCCCTATACGCCGCGTATGGGTCCATACGGGTCCAAACGTCGTATATAGGGAATAAAAACATTCCCCGACAACCCACCCTATACGCGGCGTATGCACCATATGCGACGTATAGGGTACCGGGTGTTGATTTAAAATGTGGGAGTGTCTAAATAACAAGTCCCTTGTTATATTGGTTTTATTTGTATTAAATAATTAGAATGTGTAAAAAGGCTATACCTTTTTTTTAACGGTAGCTTTAAATGATGTTAGTTGGGTGGGTGAAAATTGTAACATTTGTTAAACTATGATAATTGAAATGACAAAAAAGACTTTTTAGATTAAAGTGACAAATTTAGAAAAAACGTTAGTGACGAAAATAACATTTTACTATTTACTTTAAATTTAGGTGCATTAAAAAAAATCTATTTAATATATTTTTTTAAAGGAAAGTTACCGGAATAACTATTTGACCAAATTATTTTACAAAATTAGTTATTGATTTTTAATTTCATCAAATTTTTTCCACCGATCATATAAGGTCACGTCACGTAATATTGCTAAGCCGGTGATACTTATCAATGTCGTATCGTCGTATCACTAACTCAGCGATACACAACCATATTGTATTGTCAAAAGTTAAAGAAATAAAAAGAAGAGTTAGATTCGATTTTGCTCACTAAAGTTTGATAAAATAACTATTTTGCTTTAAAAGATTAAAAACATTAATTTAATTCTAAACTTTTATAAGTTGTTTCAATTCAATCCAAAAAGTTTAAAAGTTGTTTCAACTTAAATCCAAAAAATAAAACTTTTAAACCGAAACTAAAACGAAAGATTAAAATTTTAAACTTAAATTAATGTTTAAACTTGTGAGCGAGAATATCAAATGTAGTTAAGTTAAAAGGAAAATGAAATGTAGCGTGGTGACGAGGGGGTAGTGAACACCGATATACAGCCTGCAAAAAGGTGTAAAAGGTGGTGCCAAATTTCTGGGATGCCTTCCTTTTCCCGAAGACTTATCTGGTTGGTTCATTTCAATTGTCTTTGTCTTGAGATCTGCTCACTTCTTTTACTTTTCTTGTTCCCAAGTTAAAAAGTCTTGTTATGTTTTGAACAATACTTTTAGTTGTATAAAATTAAAAAAAAAATTATAAAAAACGTTCTTTAAGTTTATAAAAATTATAGTTATCGTCCTTTATATTTAAAAAGTATTCTAAACGTCCTTTATGTTAACATTTTGTAACAGATATCGTCCTATACACTAACTGCCGTTAAGTTTTTCCGTTAAGTCAAGGGCAATTTGGTCTTTTTGACTCTAAAGGACTATTAATGTATTTTTTCTAAATATAAAGGATGTGTTCTGTCATTTTTTTATCTTTATTTAATTTATGTATAACGAATATAATGAATATAATTTAACGAATATATATGATTTTTATATAACGAATATAACGAATATGATTTTTATATAACGAATATATATATACATATAATTTAATTATTTTTATCCACATATATATAAATAATATAATTACATAAATAATAAAATAATAAAACAGTGTTTAGAGTTAGATAAAATATATAATTTTATTTATATACGATAAATATATATTATTGTTTTGATCCATGTATATATATACATATAAATCATACATAATTAAATATATTAAATATTTTCATGCACGTATAGCTAATTAATTATATTCACTCACGTCGTATATATATATATATTACTAGGTAGTATACCGTGTATTACACGGGTTGAATAAATTACTTATGAATAATAATTATAAATAATAAAATAATTTTTTTGTTTTAAAAAAAAATTCAAACAAACCATTAAAAAAGTGTCTTTTCTAAAAAAAACCTCATTATAACTCAGAATTTTAATTATTTTGGTTTATATAAATTATATTATTTAAAACACTAATTTTTAAATATTTCATATTTTTAAAAGATTTTGATGTTTTAGAAAAAATTCTTATCTTAACAAATATTTCCTTAAAAATTATATATTTAAAAGAACTCTTTCTTAAATTATAAAAACAATAACTAATCTAAAAAATTAAATTATATCATTTGTAATTAAAGTAGTTATTTAATAGGAGAGATAGGCGGGAAAATTAAAATTAAGAGCTTTAGAATTTTGACAAGTGTCCTACTAAAACTTCTTTATTATAATAGATAGATATATATACACATATTTTTTTCATCCACGTATTATAATATAAACAAATAAATAATATAAATTATACAATAGATATTTACAGATAATATGTGGATGAAAATAATTAAATAATATATATTATTTTATTTAAAAATAATATGTAGATGTATTATTGTAAAAATACATAAATTATGTAAAATAAAAGAGTTGCAGAAAACGTACTTTACGTTTGGAAAAGTCTACATTAATAGTCCTTTAAAGGTAAAAAGACCAAATTACCCTTGACTTAACTGAAAAAGTTAACAACAGTTAGTCTAAAGGACGAATTCTGTTACAAAATGTTAACATAAAGGATGTTAGAGTACATTTTAAAGATAAAGGACGATACCTGCAACTTTATATAAACTTAAAGGACGCTTTATTAATTTATATTAAATAAATATATTAAAATGAATAGTTTTATATTTCAAAAATTAAAATAAATGTTAAAATAGAAGTTAATATGATTTAAATATTTTTTTATATATTTAGTATACATTAATATTAAACACAGGTCTAATTAATATAAATAAATTCATTTAGTGTAAATAAAAGTAAAAAAATATTGTTATAATCACATCTTTGTAAACGAATTTGTAAACTGTCGTTTGCAGAGTAAACTGCAGTTTATAATTGTAAATTATAGTTTTGACTAGCTAAACTGGTGTAAAAGGTTATCGTTTTATTCACATATTTGTAAATTGCAGTTTACAAATGTTGTTTGCAGAGTAAACTGCAACTTATAATTATAAAGTGGCATTTTGAATAGTTAAACTGGTGTATCAAATCTAGGTCCCTTTAAAACGTAATTTCAACACATCTTGATAGTATTGAGCCATAAACCTTGTTAATTTATACATATACTTTAAAAAATTTAAGATGAAGCAACAGTATTGTTGTTGTAATTTGACATGAAGATCACAGCTCTAGTTGCTAGAATACAAATAAGAATATTGCGTGCATCAAACTTAAAATGACCTGGCATCACAAGACCCTTACACCGGGGTTTTAACATATAAATATTTGAAAAGTTATATGTAATTTATATCTTACAAGTCTTTTAACAAAAGTTGTTAATATATTCAGATTATATGTTTATATTTGAAAAATACAAATATCATCTAAAAATTTCCAATGATCCACAAACATTAGTGTAACACTTGCGGTGGTCAGCAAATACCCATAGAACAACCAAAACTTTTTCACATGATGATTGTTTTAGGAGTAAAGAACAACGTTGTTTTATCCGAGGCCTAAAAGGAATTTATACTCTCCAATAAAGAATAATTATGTGATGCTACCATGAAAATGTAAATACTAATATTATATAACACTTAGTTGTTTCATTGTTTGGAGGGAGAATCTATATATACACACCGGTCCCTTTCTATTTCTAGAGATATCCTTTTGTATGTAAATCATCAAATCAATTCTTTCAAACTTTAATTTTTGTTGTCTTTTTATAATCATATTTTCTTTTTCTTTTTGAAACATTTTTATTCAATATTCCATTCAAGTATTCGATGATCGATTAGAGTTGTAAGTTGTGGTAACGGTTCAAATTATGTAAGTGTTAGGTAGTGAAACGTAGAAGTTATTCTGTAAAAGGCATTCGATTGATGCTCTAATGATGTCATGATTTTTCTTTTTGTTTTAAAAATATTGAGAATCAATTATATGTGTTTGAAGATGTAAGGGGAGGGAGAGAGGGAGATTATAAAGTCTAAACAATATCCATTCCTTGCTATTTATATACAAGTGCATAATATATGTGTCATTATATGGTCTATTTTTTCATACATATTGCCATGGTGTAGTCTCTTTTTTTCGCACATGTTGTCATGGTGTGTTTACTTGTTTATGTAAATGATTTGAACTAGAAGAATGATTTTAGACTCATAAGGATATTCTCACGCCTTTAATGTGTGGGACGTGGTATATACATGAGTTAGTACTTCCAATCCGGACTCCTTATCTGATTTAAATTATATAATTATTCTCATATCTTTTCAGATGACGATCATAATAAGCGATCAATTGAATCTATGGTTGATAGTGATTGGGAAGGGAGACTCCAAAAGGGTTTGATCACTTTTAGAGGTGACGACACAAGAATGACTGAGTAGTTTAAGAATCAAACTAGTTATGACCGGATCAATAATGTAAATTATGAAAGCAAAATTACAATGAGTTAATTACATAGTAACATTGATTAATCTCACATCTCTTCAGTTAACGATGACACTAGTGATTTAGTGAAGGACTGACTCAAATCTATGGTTGATGGTGGTTGGGAAGGAAGTCAGCGGAAGTGTTTTTCATCTTTGAAGAAGACCACACGAAAGGGTTTCAATATAATTATTATTTAATAAATTTCATGTTCCAAACACACATGTGTCCACTCTAATTAAGAATCAAAAATAGTTATAAGCGGGTGAACAACAAGAACTACGAAAGTAATTTTTAAAATCCTAAACAAAAAATGTGACATATCATATAAACCATACCTGTTACTCACCTGAAAATCAATCATAAAACAAAAAAACACGAGGCAATGAGACATTAAATAAGTAACTCCATCAAAGATTTAGTATGAAAAAGAAAGCCAAAAGAGCAATCATCACGCCAATTAACATTACTTTTTAGCTGCTTTCTCTTTTACCATTTCAGAGGACCCATTTTCGACCTGAAAGAGATTGATAGATAGAGAAACAAAAGAATGAGTAAGAAAAAGACGTTACCCACCCTACCCCACCACCCCCCACCACCACCCCACCCACCCCACCCACCCACCCCACATACATCCAAATTCTCACACACCATCTCCTTATCAAATCCCCACACATGAACCATGAATCATGAATCCTTCATCTCTGATTCCCCTAAATCACACACAATCATCACCCTTTTCATCTCAACATCATCTTTCACCATTTCTAAACCTCCATGAAGACCTTCACATTTCACTTTGTAACGACTCTCTTCCTCACTTTCTCCCACTTTCATCTGAGCCACTCTGGTTTCCTAGCCGAGCCGGCTCAGCCGTTGAAGCCGCCGGACGACTCAGCTCCCAACACGGTCCCTTCCTTCCCGGTCCAAACCGAGTCGGAACTCTGCCGGCTTGACCTATCAGCTGAGCTGTTCGGCGGCGTGAACGCCGCCTGTGGGCGTAACCTCGACAGGAGCCGGTGTTGTCCGGTGCTGGCGGCGTGGCTGTTCGCAGCTCACGCTAGGTCGGCTCTTGAAGTGAACGCTTCGGCTCCGGCGGCTTCTGATGAAATGCCGATGATGCCTGATGACTCGCAGAACTGTGTTAACTCGCTGCAGAACTCGTTGGTGAGTCGGAATATTCGGATACCGCAGCCTAATGGTTCGTGTGATGCGGTTTTGTGTTTTTGTGGGATTCGGTTGCATCAGATCGGTTCGTTGAGTTGTCCGGCGGCTTTTAATGTTACGAAGACTTCTCGTAATGCGACTCCGACAGCTGCGGTTAAAAATTTGGAGAAAAGTTGCCGGAATTCGTCGTACGCCGGTTGCACCAGGTGTCTCGGGGCTTTGCAAAAGGTCAATTATTTTCACTTCATACTTCACATGCTAGTGATGCTACTACTATGATCTTCACTTCGTTGTTGCCATGTTAAATTACCAAAATGCCCTTTTACAGCGTTTAATTTCTAACCATTTAAAAAATATATATATATATATATATATTTGTGGCGTGAGTACGTAACAGCTTGTCTATCTCTTAGAGATGCATAATTCGATCTTTTTTTTTTCTGGTTTCTAGTCAAAACTAGCTCCAGTTCAATTAGGGTTGTTGACGGATTTTTTTTATCGTTTTTTCCCCGGTTTGAGCGGTTCTTGGTCGATATGGAACGGGTTGTTTCAAGGTAAATAGTACCTGATTTGAAACCGGTCCCTATTTAGAACTGGTTTTAAATGCACCATTAATTTTTTAAGATTATACTAGATATGTTTATTTGATTTTGCTTTATATATAAACAACGTACATTTTACATGTGAAAGGAGTTATAACCCAATTAGCAATATACGTTTATCCAATTTTGTTACTAAAAAATTATGTTTGTCTACTTAAATACGTTTATTTTACTTTTACAAAAGAAGGAACTATAGGTTGTTTTCTTGAACTCTAATTGGTTAAAAAACTTAGTTCCACTAAAACTTCCTGTCTGGAAACAAAACTAGAGAAGAGTACATTATTATTTTATATAATATAGTGTAATATATAATCTGCCTTTAAATTAAATAATTTAAATCCGTCTAATCTAATCATGTTGGTCAAATTTTATTCAAACCTTGTTACTTTAAAACCTCAATAATTCACAAGCTTAAATGACTAAAATGCCCTTGTTGAATGATTGAACATGACAGTTAAATGACAATGGCCAAAACCGGTACAAGAAAAGGCCATCACGAAGGGGATGACCGAGCAAGCAAGATACTGAAACGTGACTGCGAGTTAATGGGGCTAACATGGCTTCTAGCGCGTAACAAGACCGCGTACATACCAACAGTATCAGCGGTCTTGCGCGCGATAATGTACAGCGCGCACCCACACGAGTCCAAATGCAGCCCCGACCAGGAGAACATGCCGTTGGCTGTGGATTCGTTACAGTTTGATAAATCCGCATCGTCGAGGACGGGTGTGGTGCTTATTGTAATGACATTATTGCCCCTGGTACTGGAGTTTGTGTAATCGTTGGTCATTTTCATTTGGATTGGTTTTAGTGTAAAGTGCATGTTACCTGCTACGGTTTTTGTTCACGTGAAAGGTTAGTGAGGATGCGACAAGGGTAAAGGGTGGCCATGTTTGGGACATTTTTGTCTTTTGCCACGAGGTACATCTGTGTTGTTCGGACGTTTAGGTTTTTGGATTCTAGTTAGGGAATTTCAAATTCTTTTTATCCTTTTCTGCAATGGAATATATAAACTATTTTTAATAATTTAAATGTCATTGTCTCATTGATTAAATATACTATTATTGTTAATTTTTTTTTCATTTCCCCTCCTAAGGCATTTCAATGATTTACTGTTTTTCTCACACTTGTACACTTGTATGGATATTGTTCAAATGGTGAAAATAGTGTGAAGGATATGAATGCATCAAAATATGACTTGTTTACAAAGGGGCATGGTCGTAACTATGTATCAGGATATATACTATTAAGCATCATTCTTTATAGTATATTGCCCGAGAATAAATGAACCACCTCCACGCTAGATCACAGCCGTTCAAAATATGCAAGGTTAGATCTTGGCCATTTAAATTAGCTAGAATCCTTCTAGAAGGAGAGGTTATTATCGGTTTTTACCTCCGAACCGTGATCCTTGCTTTCCTCCCCCACGTCGCCCCACTCCACTCCTTCTTCCCCTATATTATCTTTAGTCTTTCTTCACAATTACAAAACCAAATACTCCTCTTGCAAATGACCTCGCCGGATATCCTCTCTCGCAAACCTTCTTCATTCCACTGTTCGTCACTGGAATTGGGACTAAGGTTCACATATGCGCATGTTAATAATCAGAGCCTCAAGGTTTTTTTGTGATTGTGTGTAGAAACGCAACGAATATGCCAACTGAAGATGGAGTAGTATAAGAATCTTCTCCAGAAATCATGTTGTTTTCACCTATTATTGTCATGACATATGTTTTTTAGGTAATTATTTCCCTCAATTTGATAAATTAATCTGTTTTAGGTTTAATGGTGTTCTGATTATCTTCCATTGTTAAAAGTTTAAACCTTTTTTGTAAGCTTTAAACGATTTGACATATGAAGAACCTTGAGATTTTTTGTCATCTCACTCTTTACGGTTAGGATCTTCTTTCGGTGTCTAGGTGCACCGAACTTTTTACTCACCGGTCACTACTACTGTTGGACCGTGGTGTCGTTTAAGCAAATGAGCTTGGTGCTTCTATTTTGGCAAGGCAATGGTAACTAATAACATGATTATATATATATTAGGCATCGGTGGATGATTGAGCTTCTCCTGTATGAATTACGTGTAAATCAGGCTCACTGCTATTCGAGTAAAGTAGGATCGTAACCCTGAAGTTAGTCCAATCGGCATGATTCTATGCATCTCAACTTCTTACGAGTCCATCTTGATATCTTTTATAAATTTTCAATTAGATTTAGAGAGTTCTTTTGCCTGAACTAACCTTACCTTTCTCGCCTGAGTTGCATACCCGCTTCTTTTGTGTTTACTCAAGGTGCTTCATTTTGTGATGTTAGAAATGTGTTATTGAAATTGAGGATTTTCTAATTCGTTTTTTAGTTGATATAAATTTTAGGCAATTTGATACACGCATAGTCAAGGCTGCGGTAGCTAAAAATGTTGACAAAATTTGTCTGCTTTGATTTGTCAGATTTGGGTAATTATCACTGGTCAATAGGACGTGTATGGATTTTATGCTCCATAACCTTACAATCCTATGTATTGGATCTATTGCTTCGATGAACCTTATATCTTCATTACTTCTGATTTGAAGCCACATTTGAAATGAAATTATGCAAGGATACTCACAGTATGAACTCAAGATTATAACCTTCAAAAGGAACAAACATATTTTATGGCAAGGTTGTTTTACTTTTACTTGATGAATGCAACTAAAGCTCTAGAACTATTTCTACGATATCTCTGTGACTGGACATATGAAGTCACTCTTCAAAGGGGAGCAAAAAACGTTGGATAGCATGCACTTGTAACTTGTAAGTACATCATTCCTGACCTCGTATTTAGTGGTTATATCATAATCTTTATACTAATATAATATGCACTCCTATTTTCAGAAAGCAATGCAGAACTTTAATGTGTTTTAACTTTCTAAGATATATTAATGGTTAGGTTCTTGATCTAGGTGGCTTTGGTGCTGCAAAGTAGGACATATCTGCAACTAGATAGAGGTTAATACAATTTTAACTTAACAACTTCATAGCTGCAAATGAAAAAAAAGGTTTTACATTGATGATATTGCTTTAATTCTTTGATATAAGCATAAAAAGTTGTTGATGGTAACCACAATGATGGTGCTGAAATTGATGACTCAAAAACGGATAAGAAGGTATGATGTTTCTTTTATTTTGATTGACTGGTAAATAGATTATATTTGTACAACTATAAACTAATGGCTCCCCATTCATCTTACATGACATATGGAAATTTTAATGAGGGAGGAGATCCATTTAAATGAAACTGTCAAATCTCTTTGTTATATTGTTTGTTCTATCATGATCTTGTCAATTTTAGGTGCACAAATTTTATATGTTTTTGTCTCACACATGTTCTGATTTGTTATACAACCACCCTCACTTCCCATTATCTTAATGAAAAACAAGACTTTGGACGGGTTATCCTTTCTTTTGCAGCTAGGATGTATTGCTCACATAAACGGGACTGGCAGAGGAAGATCTTTCTATTTATTATAATCTTTTCTTGCATGCAAAAGTAGTTTCACAAATATTATTTCTTGTCTTTGCAGGCAGAAGTTCATTTTATTTGCTCCAATGAAATGCAATACAATTCTTCAGATACCATATACTTCCTGTTGTTGACGTTAAGTCTTATTTCTTATGTTTAGGTTCCTTTTAAAGGCAAAAAAGTAAATTGAAGATATGAAATGGTCCTTTGACTATTACAGTGGGTTTAAATGAATGTATGAGATGAAAGACCAAAAATGATGTGTAAATTATGAGTTGAGTAACTAGCTTCATTAACCAATGTTGATACAGAGATTATTGGCTTTTTATTAGCTCTAGATAACTCTTTTCACATGCATATTAATGCAACATATTAGTAATTCACAACGTCATCGCACTGGTGTGATTAACTCCATAACTACTATTCCTTGCATGTTGTTATTGTATCTTACACTGAATGCTGTTTAATAATTTCGGTGAGGTGATGTTATTATGACGTTGCAGTACCCGACCTTTAATAATTTCGGTGAGGTGATGTTATTATGACGTTGCAGTACCCGACCACCGGACGGGTATAAAACTAGTTGTAATTGTTCAAAAATCAAGCAAAGTTATGTAATCACATACCACGTACATGGTTATGTAATCAATGGTTCAAAATCTTTTTGTATCTTTTGGATCATTTGTATATGAAATCAACTCCAATATTGATTTATTCCGACTTAAATACTAAATCTGACTTATGAAGCCATTGTATTGTATGACTTGCAAAAGGCAATGTTGACGCCTCTCACAAAGTAATTGTTCATTGAACAGGAAAGGCAAATTGGAAATAAATAATCCAATCTTTATCAAATTGGCCATTAATAATCCCCCTCAAGTATTTACCAATATTGGTTCAACCTTTTTCATCTTTTTTGTTTTATGGTCACCCGTTAAAAAAACCCTAACGGAGTTAACCCTCTCCTACATGGCTCGGTGACTTGGCGTTTTTTATTTGGCAAATTGAAAATAAATAATCCAATCTTTATCAAATTGGCCATTAATAATCCCACCTTAAGTATTTACCAATAACGGAGTTAACTCCGTTAGGGTTTTTAACGGGGGACCATAAAACAAAAAGATGAAAAAGGTTAAACCAATATTGGTAAATACTTGAGGTGGGATTATTAATGGCCAATTTGATAAAGATTGGATTATTTATTTCCAATTTACCAACAGGAAATGATGTTCAAGTCGCTCATAAAACTAGGGTCCCTTTATTTAGACACCCCTTAATTTTAAATCAACACCCCTGTACCCTATACGCCGCGTATGGACCCATACGCGGCGTATAGGGTACATTGTTGATTTAACGTTTTATACCCTATACGCTGCGTATGGCTCCATACGCGGCGTATAGGGTATGTTGTTGATTTGACGTTTTATACCCTATACTCGGCGTATGGGACCATACGTGGCGTATAGGGTTTGATATTTTATACTCATACGTGACTTATGACCCATACGTGGAAGAGCTATACGCCGCGTATGGAACCATACGCGGCGTATAGCTTATATATTTATTTTTTTTAATTTTTTGAGTTTTTATTTTAATATATACAATATGAATACAATAATAAAATTAAAATTCAAATATATAATTCGCATATTACAAATTATAAATTAAAATAAATTTATATAAGCCGGGGGTTCTCGGTTATTCTCTATTATTGCGTTGTATTCCGAGATACGAATCCTATACATAATCTCCCATTCTGCAGCACGTACGCTTCGGTTAAGAATCCAAAGATTACTTAATGTTGGCATCGGATAATCTCCTTCTAACTTAACGTGGACGAAATGATTGTTGTTGACATGAACAATCGACACGATATGATGAGGCATGACAGTTTTCGGATCAGCCCATAATGGGAAAAATGTTTGACAACCATTATTGCTTAGTAAATGAAGAATAACCCCAAACTTTTGAGCAACCACTAATCCCGTATACGGCATTATCATCCAATGTTCTTCTGGTGCAGGTTCCACACTTTGCCAATCGATGGTGTGACGTAATTCGTTATACTGTCCGGGGTACAAAGTATCGAAAACTTCTCTGTACTCCAATTCATGTCTGTCCA
Organism: Flaveria linearis; assembly: GCA_024085815.1. Taxonomy (NCBI): domain Eukaryota; kingdom Viridiplantae; phylum Streptophyta; class Magnoliopsida; order Asterales; family Asteraceae; genus Flaveria; species Flaveria linearis. The sequence goes on from JABSNV010000855.1 coordinate 127,920, forward strand.
ACTCTTCTAAAAGCTGTGTCCGCACATACATCCACTTATTTTCGTCAAACCCTAAGCCTAAAGCTATTGATCGAAAACCACAATTCCCATCGGGTCGGACATCTCGTATACGTGAAATATACTGATGAAAGATTGACGGAATCCAATTTTTTAACCTGTTTATATTGTTTAATTGGTTATCTCCGACAATCGAAGAAAACTCATTAGTACCCGTGATACTTTAGATGATGTTGAACGACTACGTTGCATGGCAGGCTTCTGGGGCTTTACAGCTGAACTTGTTCTTCCGGAAATGTGAGACGCAATAAACGAGCTATGTCTCGGCATGTCGCACGTACTTTGTTGAGTGTCGTACTTTTGTTGTTGAACCTTTAACGTTGGACGACCGCGAATATCTGTTTGAACAACAGGCGCTTTTTTGTTACTTTTCCATGGATACACAATTTTTTTTATTTTTTCCACCAAACTAAATTTTACAGCTGCGGGTTGTGTCATTATTTGTTGTTTCACCCGTTCCATTTCTTCTTCAACATCAACTTTTTCATCCACCGTATATGATGGCTTAATGTTATCAAGCTTCGTCCAAATACGTCAATTGCATCTATTGGAATTTTAGTGCCTGCATTATAAAGTATAAATTAATACATAATTTGTCACTTTAATAGAAAAATGATAATGATGGAGCGACTATTACCAGAATGTTCATATTTTTCCAGCCGACAAGCACAAGGCAAGCCACAACTAGTGAAAAGATGACAACCACATGTTGCATTTGCAGAGCGCATCACATGCAATTTAGTGTTTTCGGCAACTAATAAATCAAGAGCTATGTGTGAAACCTTGCCTCTTAAGTAATCAAATAGCGGAAGTTTATGATGATTCATGGTTTTAATTTTGCTTGTCTCAAAGCTTTCTTTTAAATTTACCTCTTGTGCGTTCACCAATTGATCTACAAACTCCACAAGTCTATCCAGTGAGCTATTTGTTGATTTAAGATATCTTTTTAAATTTGCATGTTGACTCTCCACCCTATTTGTTGTGCGTTGGCCAAAATTGCGGTTCAAGTTAGTCCAGGCTGATACAAACATTTCTTTGTAACTCTCTAACCAGTTTCTGTTTATATATGACAATACCTCTGAAAATATAATAAATCACGCTTAAATTATATATTGAAAATATAATAAAACATAATTAAAATATAATAAAAACTTACTTTCTCGATTCGCTTCAACTAATCGTTCGTAAAGAAGGTTATAGTTATACTCGTAAATCTCCGCCGTGGGAGACTCACACAAACGTGCCCATGCATATTTAAACTTTCTCCAGTCATCTTTCGTAAAACTTGCTTTACAGTGTTTCGCGATATTTTCATCAATATGCCACCTGCATAAACACTTTGAAGCATTCGGAAACACTTTAACACATGCGTTCATTAAAGCGAGATCTCTGTCTGTTATTATGACGCGCGGCTCCATACACTTGCTTAACGTATCTTTCAATCTATTAAGCACCCATTCAAAATTATCTTCCCGTTCTTTGCTAATAAACGCATGAGCAACATATGTACCATGTAATCGTACATAGTACAAAAAGTACATCTGACACCACCAATTATTTTGCACTATACGTGGCGTATGGATCCATACGCCACGTATAGTGCAAAATAATTGGTCGCAAGAGGACTGTAGTGGTCGCATGAGCACTAATTATTTTGTACTATACGTGGCGTATGGGGCCATACGCCACGTATAGTACAAAATAATTGGTCGCAAGAGCACTGTACGTGGTCGCAAGAGGACTGTAATGGAGGAGCTATACGCCGCGTATGGGTCTATACGCGGCGTATAGTTTATATATGTATGTTTTTTTAATTTTTTGAGTTTTAATATATATATAATTTGAATTAAAATTATTTATGTATGTATGTGTGTATGTCTGTCTGTCTGTCTGTCTGTCTGTATGTGTATGTATGTATGTATGTATGTCTGTATGTATGTATGTATGTCTGTATGTATGTCTGTATGTCTGTATGTCTGTATGTCTGTATGTCTGTATGTATGTATGTATGTATGTATGTATATATGTATGTATGTATGTATGTATGTATGTCTGTATGTATGTATGTATGTCTGTATGTATGTCTGTATGTCTGTCTGTATGTATGTATGTATGTATGTATGTATGTCTGTATGTATGTCTGTATGTCTGTATGTCTGTATGTCTGTATGTATGTATGTATGTATGTATGTATGTATGTATGTATGTATGTATGTATGTATGTATGTATGTATGTATGTATGTATGTATGTCTGTATGTATGTCTGTATGTATGTATGTATGTCTGTATGTCTGTATGTATGTATGTATGTATGTATGTATGTATGTATGTATGTATGTATGTATGTATGTAGATGTATGTATGTATGTATGTATGTATGTATGTATGTATGTATGTATGTATGTATGTATGTATGTATGTATGTATGTATGTATGTTGTATGTATGTATGTATGTATGTATGTCTGTATGTATGTATGTCTGTATGTCTGTATATATTTACAAAGATAAACATAAACTGATAATAAACATAAAAGATAAACATAAACTGATAATATATTTACAAAGTTTTTAAATTACATAACAAAATAAAATTACAATACAAAACTACGGGGAGTCAGGGTAATCTCGAGGCGGTGGCAACGGCGGAGGATCAGTACCAGAACGCCGCGCCATCTCTGACTGAACCTGCCACTCCATCAGATCCTCAACGCGATCGAGCCGTCGACTCTGCTGCCGTAAGCTCCTAGACATATCCTGCAACAATGTCTCCACACGTGCAGGCAGCCTCACCTCTCTATAAATATGTCGTGGGATCTGAGGCTGAGGAGGCGGCTGATGTGGCTGAGGAGGCGGCTGATCATGTGGCTGCTCGTCGGGTGGTGGCTGATCATGCGGCTGCCCGTGCTGCTGCAGTGGATCGACGGGGCCGAGCTGCTGAACTGGTGCCGGCTGCCAGATCTCCCCGGGTCGAAGAGAGAATCGTATGCTAACGGAAACTGGCGTATAATACGCATGCCGAATAGCGTACGACGATCTAATCTCACCGGCTCGATCGGCGGAGACACGTCACCAAGATGCCGAGGAAGATAACCTAAAGATCGGGCAATCAACGTGATGTACGCGCCGCCGTACACCGCTCCTCGCTCCTGCCGATGATAATACGAAGCAAAATACTCCGCCAAACACCTCGCCAGGTTACACCTGGTCCCCGTAATCAAACAGTATAAGTAAAATAAGTCGGGAATGGTACACCACTCCCGACTCTTGCCACGTCCCGTGATGGACGTGGCGATCATCCGATGCAGATAACGGATGAGAGGATCTCGAATGCCGGTGACCCTGCCCTTAGTCCTCTGAAACGGACCTCCGGCAATCTCAGGCCACCACTCTCTCAATGTGCCCTCCTCCATCTCAGTAATACCCTCAGTGAACAGAGGGGTAACAGTCTCCGGCTCATAATAAAGCCCAGAGACAACTGCAAACTGCTCAATGGACATCTGATGTGCATGTCCACAAAGCGTAAAAGATATCTCCGATCGCTCATCGTCCTCCACCATCTCATCTGGACGAATATATGTAAATGTGGATAAAACTCCACTACCAGCTCACGGTGGGACGGTAAGAATGCGATCTCAAAAAGACGTCTCCACGGCGTATCGTCTCCGATAATAGCAGCAAGACGATCGCGCTCTCCCAACTCAGCCATCACCTCCCAATCTACGGCCTTTTGATGACCGATCTTCATCCGAATAAATTTTGAGCACTTAGCGTGCTCAACGGAACCGGCATCAAACTGCAGCCAAGGATGCTCGGCAATATGGTCAACAACGTCAGCCTCGATCTCAGAATCGGAAGACATATCTGCACAGGTGAACAAATAGGTCAAAAACAACGTATACGTATCTATATATATATATACACATACACATATACGTATATATATATACGTATATGTATACGTATACGTATACGTATACGTATACGTATACGTACGCTACGTATACAACGTCCGCCCCATGAAGCCGGAACCAGCATTCCTCTCGGGCGGGCTCTCGCTGTATGGGGTACGATCAGATCAACCAGCGACTTGTCTTTCTAAGTCTCGTATAGCATAGAAGAACACTGTTATAAAATGTCGTATACGATACGTATACGTATAAGTATATATCGTATACGTATACTTATACGAATATACGTATACGTATATGTATTATGTATACATATGTATATGTATATGTATATATACATATATGTATATGTATATGGTATATATATATATGTATATGTATATGTATATGTATATGTATATGTATAGTATTATATGTATATGTATATGCGTATATACATATATATGTATTTGTATATATATATTTACCCTATACGCCGCGTATAGGGCTATACGCCGCGTATAGGGTAGCAGCGTATGGGTCACAGGGCAACGTATAGGTCGAATCCGACCCTATACGCCGCGTATAGGACTATACGCAGCGTATAGGGGACCCACGTATGGCCCCCAAGTCGCGTATTGCATACCCTATACGCCGCGTATATATCTATACGCCGCGTATAGGGTACACACCAATGTGTCTTCGTCCCCAACCAAAGAACTATACGCTGCGTATAGCCCTATACGCGGGGCTGTACCGGCGTATAGTTCTTTAATCCAGTTTTTAAATCACGCATTTTGGGGCATAAAACACTACTTTAACGTTTAAATCAATGAACGATTAACATAATAATGATGTATGAACAATAATACGTACCTGGATGTTGAAAAATCGAAGATCAATACGTGGAGGTATAGTGCTATACGAGAGTTTTTTTTTTGAAGTGTGTGTAAAAAATAGAAAATTTGAAAGATATAGTAGGCTGAGAGGATCTATACGCCGCGTACGGCACCATACGCGGCGTATAGCTTATATCTTTTTTTAAATCGATGCTGACCTATACGTGGCGTATGGACCTATACGCCCGTATAGGTGAAGTGATGTGACGTCGGTTGTCAGTCATTAATGTCGCATTAATGGTCGTACCCTATACGCCGGGTATGGGCCGCGTATGGACCCATACGCGGCGTATAGGGGTGTCGATTTAAAAAAGCGGATTTCTATTTATTAGGACCCTAAAACTATGATGTACAAACCTATGAAGTACACACTGAAAAGTTTTATGTACTTAATTATTCTAATATTATAATTACTCCTTATAATATTTCCTTTTTCTCTTATAACTATTAAAGTAATATTTTTTTTTAATTCTTAAAATACATTATTGTGATATTCTTATCTGTATCTACATTTTGAGATAAATTTTGTTCACAACCAACCCGCCTCAAATATCATATACTTTTCCATAATGATGTAAAATTGTTTAGAAGTTTGAATTATATTGTTGCGGCGTGATTATTATATCTAAGATATGGTGTAAATTTTAATTCAAAACCCAGCTCTCGCAACCGTGGCTCCGAGTCCAAAAAACTGGTCAAATAAGATACTTCTAATTTTTTGACTACAACACAATATCTTCTTAAATTTTGATATAGTGTTACGTCGTGTTTATTCCTACCTACACTTCAATATGACCTTTATTAAATCCGAGTCGTTGCCAACATGTGAGCTAAACCTACTAGTTCAAATGTATAAACATGATTAAATTCATACAATAGACTTGAAACTTCAAATTTTAAATGCATTAATGATGTGTACAAAAAATGTGGCTGCTGGCTGCTGGCTACAGTGCTACTAACATGTAGGCTAAAGTTACTGGTTTTGCGTCACGGTGGAAATGGTTGGGCTTACCAGAAGCCAGGCCACCATAGAAAAAAGGGAATTGGTACAGGATTCAGTTTTACAAAGATATAAATCTTACAGGGACAACAAGTTTTGATTTGGATAACACAACCCGTATAAAAAATATATATCGAGTTCCGGTTGTTTTGTTTTGAAAACAGTACCTGTTCAAGTTGACCCACTTAGAAACGGATTGACCTGTTAATTCGTTTTAAATTTTGCATTGATACATGAATTTATAAAAATATATTATTAGTTCTTTTAAATTTTGCATTAATAAACTGTTTTTACGATTTTTTTTCTAGTTTAGAAATTCAGTTCATAACTTTATTTTTAAACTTCACTTTAAAGCTTTAAAAAAAACATAAATTTTAAACTTAAAAATCATAACATCTAATGTCTTATTATATATGCAATTTTGAAATAGAACTTAGATCTTAAATTACCATTGATTATTTTGTCTTATTTAGAAAAACAGGATAAGCGGCCAGCTTCAGTATACATGATTTTATGTAGGTTTGGGTTAGTTTTGAATTTCGACACAAATAAATATACGTGTTTTGCTCAGGTTCGATGTTCCAACCCGTAACCCACTAAATCCGACACGAATGCAACCCTAGATCAAACAGTCATGGAGCATGCACAAAACCCCTATCAATTGAGTTACAAACTACATAATTAACCGGTCATCAAAGGGTCTTTGGCCTAGCGGTACCTAGGAGTTTGGAAAGGTGTTCATCGCCAACAAGTTGTGGGTTTAAGTCAGTAGACAAAACATGTAAACTTAGAAATAGCATTTACTAGGGTGTGACTTAGAGGCTATTTGGTAATATTGTGTTGAATCATTAAGAGACCTGATTGGGATATCATCTGAATCATTTAGTATTTTTTTAAAGCGTACCCATTAATAATTATTAGGAGGTGACTTTTAAGTACCCCAAAAACACACATTATTTTTATTGTTTCAAAGGTAGTCCATTAATAAGAAATTAAAGGCTACCAAACAGCCTTGTAGTCATCTTTTAAATCTAACTACCAGTGTAACCTATTAAGTGATAGTATTGTCCCTTAAAGGTTCATATTCATCGTATTCATATGTATAGCTTATATAATGCATATAGCACAGAACTAGTTTTCTAGTTCTACAAAAACAGAAACAGATTATCAAGAGTGAGTACTTTGTCGTAAATATCGTTGGTTTTAGTGTTTGTTATAGTCCTAGACTCCTAGTACGTGTGCTACAAGGCATGCAGGCGACAAAGGAAACTACTGCTGGCTCGTACTTAAAAATGTACGGCCTAACTGCTAAATATTTTGGTACTTCTATATTTTCTTAAGCGCAGCGGAAAGACATGCTTTAGACATATTATAAAATTATAAAATGAATATAAATGGTATAAACTTTATATTATTAAACACAATGCTTGTGTACGAAAAAAAAATTATCTTCTAGTGGTGTCACGAACCCAAAATATCCAACCAATAAAAATGTTACTAGGCAAGGTTAAACATATAAAAACACTTATTATCATATTATATCAGATAGATTAAGCTAATTACTAGGGATGGTTAAACATATAATTGGTCGCAATTGAAGTTATTTGTGCTCTCGTGAGCAGGGGTGATATGTCTAAGGTAGTGTTTGGGTTTTTTTTAATATCCTTTTGACTTATTGGAGGGATAAAAAGACAAAAATACCCCTCCAAAAAGTCAATAAGTTAAAATTTTAACTTATTGACTATTTTTGGAGGGGTGTTTTTGTCTTTTCACCCCTCAAAAGTCAAAAAGTCTCCAAAAGTCAAAAAGTCCTTTTGAAAAGGAAATCCAAACACCCCTACGGTGATAGATCAAGGAACAGTTAACGCTGAAGGTAATTGTGAGATGCAACCAGCGAAAAGTTGTGGCTCAGTGGGTTCGATCATGGTGTTAAGAATATTAGGATGGACCAAAACGGATCTGTTTAAATTCAAGATCTTGGAGGTACGACATCAAGATTAAGTGGGAGGGTGTAGGGGTTAATCTTGATGGATTTGTCCACGGAATTCAAATTTATCGGGCTAAAGAAACGGGTCATGAAGCTTATCTGTTTATGTGTTAAAATTGTTGGTTTGTGATAGAGGGTATGGTGTAGTCACAATTTTATTAGTTATTTTCATTATGTTGATCATGGGTAGTGGAGTCATTAGTAGGAAATTACGAGTCAGTTTTCTTCCCATATATGTGTGATAAACTATGAAATGAGGATTGAGGACCACCAAATACGTTCTATGTTGCCTCGTTAATTTAAAGTGACATGGTTCCGTTATCTAGGATGACAATATTTATGCTTCTATAATATTGCGTCTTTTTTTATCACTTACAAGTCCATTTCTAATGTTTACACAGGTTGCATGCACGTGATATATATCTTGAATTCTATTCTTGAGTAGCACTTCTGTAAAATATTATGTCATGCAAATCACTCAGGTTATTTTCATTTGTAACAAATTAACTATGCTTCATAGAATATGTCAAGTTAAACTACCAGAATGTTAAGTATTACGAAAAAGTTCAGTCGCAAAACAATCGAAACAAACGATCACAATCACATGCTGTTGCTGATCTCATTTTGCAACCCTCTTACGATTCACTACTTTTGCAACAGCTTTTTTATACATTTGACTACTTTTGCAACAAACGAAATCACATTGAGATTAGTCTGCGATTGTTTTTAAGGGACCGAACTGAGATTGACTACTTTTGCAACAGCTTTTTTATACATTTTTTTTTTTGTTTTCATGTAATATTAGGTTAAACTTACTAAACAAACTCCTAAATTATTTAATGTTCAGATAATTATAAACATCACTAGATTCTATATATAAACTAACAAAATATGCACACATAAAAACATAACTAAAACCATATAATAAGAACAAAAAAAGGTTAGGTTGATTTTAATTAAAATATAAGTATATCATTTTCCTTATAAGCTAAACTAATGAAAAATGAATAATACTAAAGTAAGTTCCATTTTCTAGGAGCCCGGCTTCAAAGAAAGTGGTATAATATAATTTCATTGACTTCTTTTTGTTTTTCCTTTAACAACTTAAGAACAGTTTGGTAATATCTGAATGATTAAGTATTGAATCAATAAGAGGTCTGATCATTAAGTGCTGAACCATTAAGTGCTGAACCATTAAGAGGTCTGAACCATTAAGAGCTAGTACATCGCTTAACCATTCAAAACAATGTCTGACCAATTTAGAATGGAGATCTTAATCATTCAGTATTACACCTCTTAACCATTCAACATTAGTATATGCTTAACCATTCAGCATTAGTATAATGCTTAACCATTCAGAGGCAAATGTCTTACCATTAGACATTTGCACGCGAAACAACAGTCTGAACCATTAGGTGCTGAACCATTCAGACATTTTAACCATAAGAGGCTGCCAAACAGCCCCTTAGAAACCAAGCAATGACCTAACTGCAACTATTAGACACAAAAATTATTCGACGGAGACGACATAATAACAACAACCACAACCGGTGCGGCAGCGTCACAAGCACAAACAACAACAACTCAACAGCAAGATCTTAATTTAATAGAGTTCTACACAATGTGGCGGCGGCAGCGTCACAAGCACAAAATTATGTTTTAAATTGTTTCAAATATTCGTTGGTTTCCTTGTGATTGGTTACTTTGATTAGCAGTAAATTATAATTGTTTCGGCTATCCATTAGTTTGCTAGTAATCATGTACATATCAATAAACTGAAATGAATTATTATGATCTAATTTAACTTTACGTAATATATGATATTCACTAACACAGTATATAAATCCCAATATAATCGGAAATATGATATTTGTAATTAATCTCAGCCCATGTGTTCAATGGTACCCACATAATGTATTTGAATACTTTTAAAAAGTTACGCTCTACTTTCTTATTGTAAGTAGTGTCTTCCAGAGCTCAAGAGCAACAAGTTTTGCCTACAACTGATTGTTGGTTAGGCCTAGCATTGTGGGAACATCATTGATTTTGGTTGACTTTGATTTCTTATAGAAATTTTCACCAAACAAGTCTTTTCCTTTATTCTAGCTAGTAAACTTTGAATGGAAAATATTTCACTTTAAGAACTAAGAGTCTATGACCAAAGGACACTTGAGAGTAGACCTTTGTATTTTATAAAAACAATACAAAGTCATGGAAAATTCAAAGACCGAACAATTCAAAAAACTAATAGACTTTCAATTAGTCTCCATATTGTCTTCAACATACGTATCAAATGTTGACCATAGAAACTCATCGGTCATCAAATATCTGGCCAAAAGATTGAGGGATGAATCATTGACAAAATTAGGAGACCACAAGTTGTCGCTTGATGGTATGATGCCACTATTGTCTCCGAAAAATGGCTCGTCCAGAAATTATCGAACGTTTCATAATCAAATGTTTGTGGTATAAGGTCACTTGAACTTGCATCAAACGTTTGTGGTATAAAGTCACGGAACTTGCATCGTCGACACCACTCAACCAACATGATAATATCCTGTGCTTGAAGGAGATGATGGTGATTCAATGATACTCCGGGAACTAATATTTCATCCTCCTCTTGAAGTTCAGATCTATTTCTTGATATGATTTAGTTTTGGTTAGCTGATCAGGTTCGATGGTTCCAGTGTGTTCTTGCAGTCATAGTTTGATTATCCTGAACTCGTTTCTTCAATCGTGTGTTC